>MU227284.1:1341888-1375853 GCA_018584345.1 Thuja plicata
ACTAATTAGGTTTTTCTAGGAGCGATCCTGGAGGATGAGGAGGGGATGGAGGAGGAGGGACCTCATCTTGTTAGGAGGGTGTGGAGACAGACTAGAATTTATCCTATAGAGAGATTAGAGGATATGGAAGAGGGTGGAGATGAGGAGATGGTCAAGTTGGAAGAGGTAGGATCTAGCTCCTCTAGATCTAGAAGTAGCAATGGCAGTGAGAGTGATAGTGAGAGGAGTGAAGAGGACTCTTGGGTTGTGTGGGATGAGGGATTGAGAGGCACCAGGGAGGAGGGAGAGATGGATGTGGCCATGGGTGGGAAGGAGGATGATCCCTCTAAGGTCCAGTAGTTGACACATGAGATAGTAGATCTGTAGCTCATATTGGCAGCTTCAAAGGCATAGGTTGCAGCTTTGGAGAGCAGGGTCACTATCATAATGAGTAGGGTTACAACAGATGAGAGTAGGGCTACAAAAGTTGAGATTAGGGGGAGATAGGTTCATACAGATTTCACATCTAACTTGGATAGTGTTGAGGATTTTTCCTTGAGGGATGCCTATAATTGACTTTGGAGATTGGGTCATGAATCCCAAAGGGAGATTGAGTACTGGTGACGATATTATGAGGATGTTGTTCCTTTTGCCTAGTGTGTTCCTAGTTATAGTGCCTCTAAGAGATCTAGTAGATCACAATGATCATAGAGTAGTGGTGTGGCACCTCCTTTGCAATAGCGAAGGACATGACCTAAGATGTCACCCCCTTGTCAGCCTGGTGATGAGGGTGGGGGTAGCAACTCTTGACCCTAGTAGCATTGTATTACTATGTACCTTTTTTTATCATTTGGTATCGATTATGTATTGAAGTTGTAATGATTTTGTATCAATGATGCACTGATATATATAGACATTATGTTGATAACCTGTTATGTCAGAATTACGACCGTCCATTGTACTTAGACATATGATATATGAGATGTTGTTATTTATGACATGGTTCTATATGATGTGAAACTTACTTTTGTATGCTTTGTACATGCTGATGCACTTTATGAGATACTTTATGGTTATATCCATTTGAAATGATTCTAATATGCAGAATCTTAATGTATGATTTTTACTTTCCTATGATACTGACATATGTGTGTAGGATGGCTCTTATGATGAATGCATATCTATATGATCTATTTATGATGTATGCAGACTTTTCTTTTCTTTTCTTTATGTAATAAATGAATGAAAACCTAAAATGTACCATGTGTTTGAGTAAATGCATGTGTTATTTAGAGGAAAGTTAGTGATAGATTAGTTGTGATGGGAAGGGACTAAATGAAAGATAGAGTGATGAAACCAAGTTGCTGCCATGTTTTCCAAATTTATTAATCATTGCACCTTATGGTAAAAAGGAAGAGACTCAAATGCACCCATATATTGACCATATGGATACTGCTATGATCTTTGATAACTAAAATTAGATAACTAAAATGAAAGAGAACCAAATGCACCCAGATATTGACCATCTGGATACCGCTATGATCTCTAATAAATAGAAAGAGAACCAAAATGCACCTAGATATTGACCAACTAGATACCGCTATGATCTCAAAAAGTAAATAACCAAGAAAGAAAACCAAATGCACTCAGATGTTGATCACCTGAATACCGCTATGATTTTGATAATAAGCAGATAACAGATAAGGATTGTTTAATTCTTTTCCAGGGGTTAGCTTAGATCGTGGAACTGCGTGGTTGCAAGATGTGTGACATCTCCTATCGCATTTATCCTGAATCATCATTGACCCATAATTGAATTGAAACACTCCACAAAAAATAATCAAAGAAAATAAGATCACAATCCATCATAGCTACTCTCATCACTCAGTGGTATCCTTGAGTAGGGTAAGAACATAATCACAAAATATAAATTGACAACTGACTGATATGACTGACCTAGTCAATAGTTTACTATTCCTTCATTTGCTTGATTTTGATGCTTGATTGTGTCTAGTTTTAGGAATGGATGACTCATATAAGACCAATCTATCTAGTTTTGAGTATATCTATCACTGTATAAGACAATTGATAGTTTGATTTGATGATTGATTGGATCATTCGATTGATGACAGATTGGATTGTTGATAAAGCTGAGTCATATGAGTCCATTGCCGATTTGTGAAGCTCGTAGTTTTGACATTTGATTTATTATTTGATTGTCATTCACTTGTTGATAACAGAGATAAGTGTAATTCTCAAAGGGGATTGTGCTTCTAAAAATAAGCTTGGGTACTAAATCTTGCATGTGGAAAGCACAAGCTTTAACCTTTTGGAGTTCATTGATGGCGAAGCGGGACCTTAACACTTGGTGCATTTTTACTAGGTTTTCACCAAGGTACCAGCCCAATAGTGCTTATTTTCTAGGTTTTCACTGAGAGAGTGATTGTGCTTCTCTTTACTTTTCTCTTTTTTTTCAAATTTTTTTTGTTTTCGCAAGGTGCCTGTTTGCCAGGTTTTCACCAAGGTAACTTTTTATATTTTTTGATTTTTTTTTTGTATTTTCTAGTTTTTAGACATGTTCTATTGACCTTGAGACCTTAGGCATATAACCTTTTGAGGTGCATGTTGTTGAAATGACTAGGGATCTAATATCCTTCTTGAGTTTCTAGTTGATATGCCCCACTGTTACATTATGTGATGACGACGTAGGGTCCTAGCCAATCAGGCTTGAAATTTCCTAGTTTAACTTTTTCTGCTTGGTTCTTTTAATTCTCCATGAGGAAAAGATATCCTACCTCAAAGGTTTATGGTATGAACTTCTTAAGATAGTTTCTTATAAGGCAATTCTGATAGCCTTATAAGTGATTGAGTGCATTCTGTCGTCTCTCATCCAACAGTTCCAGTTCATTGAGCCTAGCTACTCTGTAGTCTTGATTTGAAATGATGTTCTTTAGTGAGATTCTAAGGGATGGGATTTTAGCTTCGAGGGGTAGAATTTCCTCTGATCCATATACTAGTGAGAATGGAGTTTCTCTTGTAGGGGTTCTCACACTAGTTCTATATGCCCACAATGAGGGACTGAGTTGAAAATGTCAGTCTCGCCCATATTCATTGATCATTTTCTTTAAGATCTTTAAGATGGTTTTTTTAGTAGCTTCAGCTTGACCATTCCATTGGGAATAGTAGAATGAAGAGAAACTTTGTTTTATCTGGAACTTTTCATAGAGATCATCAATATCTTGATTTTGAAAAGGTGTACTGTGATCTGTGAGTATGGCTTGAGGGATTATATCGATAGATGATGTTGTTTAGTATGAACATGGAGATTTTCTTACGAGTGATGTATGTGAGAGGAATTTCTTCCACCCATTTGGTAAAGTACTCCGTTGCTGCAATTATGTACTTCTGACCATTAGAATATGTTGGTGTAATATTTCCCACTAAGTCAAATCACCATTTTTAAAATGGCCATGGTGAAGTTATGGGCTTGATTTCTTGATTTGGCACATGGATAAGATCTCCATTAATCTAACATTGTCAGCACCTTTGCACATATTTATTAGCATATATCTCTAATATGGGTCAGTAGTATCCTATTTTGATGATCTTCTTTGCCAAACAATTTTCACCTGCGTGGGCCCCACAAATTCCCTTAAGTACCTTGTATAAGGCTCTCTGGGATTTCGTGGAAGTGAGACATCGTAAAAGAGTTCCATCTAGACTTCTTCTATACAGAGTATTAGTGAGAAGGGTGTACCTAGAGTTTTGTTGAATGAGAGACTTCTTTTGGTTTCTAGATAGGTCAGGTGGTAGGGTACTATTTTGGAGGTAATTATATACATTAAGGTACCAGGGGGAATCAGGACCAACAAGGACACACACTGACTCTGTTATTAGAGCTTTATGTACTGGTATCATTAATTGTTCTACTAGAAACTAGAATCTGGTTTCATTACCCGACATGTCGATCAATGATGCTATAGTAGCCATTGCATTCACTTCTTTGTTTTGAACCCTTAGAACCTACTCAAATACAATAAAATTAAAATAATCCCGCAACTTATCCATTAGCTCTTTATATGGGATCAATTTTTTTTTTGTCTTTTTTCATGTAGTCATTGTTGACTTGACTAATGACTAATTGGGAATCACTATAGACTCTTAGATTATTTATCCTCCATCATATATTTGTCTTCAATCTGATGACCAGAGCTTTATACTCAGCTATGTTATTTGTGCATGGAAAGTTGAGTCAGAAAGACTTAGGAATTTCATCATTATGTTGAGTAATGAGTACTATCTCTGCTCTTGCACCATGGTTTTCATATGATCCATCAAAAAATAATTTCTAGACCTGTACTGTCAGTTGTAATGTGAGGATGGATTCATCTAGAAAGTCAAAAACTATAGGTTGATGATATTGCATTCATTCCGATGCTAGTTGATCCGCAATTACCTGCTCTTTGATAGCCTTTCAATCCACAAACTCTATGTCAAATTCACTTAAGATCATGACCCATTTGGCAAGTCTTCCTATTAGTGTTTCTTTAATCAACAAGTATTTCAATGGATCTATGTGTGTTATGAACTTTGTTTGATGACTCAATGTTTAATGTCTTAACTTTTGAGAAGCAAAGATAACTGTGAGACATGAATTTTCCATTACTGAATAATTTATCTCATATCCCACCAATGTTCTGCTGAGATAGTAAATGGCTCTTTTCTTTCCTTGGTCATCATGTTGTGCAAAAGAACACCTAGTGTCGACTCTATTGCTGAGATATATAAGAGGAGTGGCCTTCCTAGAATGGGTTGCACCAATATAGGGGACTTCAATAGATATTCTTTGAAGGTTTGAAATACTTTCTTGCATTGTTTTGTCAATATATAGATTACATCTTTATGTAGTAGGTGCTGGAATGGGTGAAACTTGTCTGCGAATTAGGAGATGAATCGCATGATAGATTGCATTCTACCTTGTAGACCCCATAGTTACCTCAAATTTTTTGGTGGTGGCATGTCGAGGATTTCCTTAACCAATTCTGGGTCCACTTCGATTCCTCTATGTGATACAATGAATCCAAGGATCTTTCCAGAAGTAACTCAAAATGCACACTTCTTTGGATTGAGTTTGACCTTGTACTCTTGCATTCGATCAAATATCAGACCCAAAACTTGTAGGTGAGTTTTCTTGAGAATTTATTTGGCTAGTATGTCATCGACATAGTCTTCCATTATTTTATAAATTAGATCATGAAAGATCATGGTCATTGCCCTTTGATAAGTTGCACCTGCATTTTTTAGGCCAAATGGCATCACGTTCTAGTAGTAAGTTCCCTAGGAACATGTGAATGTTGTCTTGTGTTGGTCCTCTGGCACAATCTTTATTTGGTTATATCTAGAGAAACCATCTATGAGTGACAACATTTGGTGCCCTGCTATCAGGTCAACTATCATGTCAATGTTTGGTAGAGGAAAATCATCCTTGGGACAAGCTTTGTTCAAATCTCTAAAACTTGTGCATATATGAATCTGACCATTGCATTTTGTTATTGGCACTAGATTAGATATCCAATCCGCATATAGAATTGGTCTTATGAAGCTTGAATCTAAGATTTTTTTCAATTCTTCTTTGACAAGTAAAGCTATGTGTGGATGCATCTTTCTCAATATTTGTTTAACATGTTTTTCATTTGTTAACAATGGAAGATGATGTGGCACTAGCTTCAGATCAAACCTGGCATGTCTGAGTAAGACCATGCAAAGTTGATTTGTCTTTCTTTGAAGAAACTGATGAACCATTCTCTTTCCTCAGGTGTAAGTGATTTAGCCAAATAGATATTTTTAGGGTTCTTCTCATCCCATATATTGACTTTCTCTATTTCCTCTGCTAGTAATGCTAAATTTTCTTCTATTAAGGGGAGGATTTCTAGCTTTCCATCCCCTGGAACCTCAGAGAGGTTTTCACCAGAAGATACTCCTTTATTTTTTCTCTTTTTAATGGTAAAAAAGTGCCTTTTGGTTTTGACTTACTAACTGTTCTTTTTTCTTTTGAGTTTTCTTTTGCGACTAGAAAGAGGAGCTCCCTAAAGTATGTTAATCTATCCATGTTAAAAGAGAAGTCTTCTTTGTGGTCTCCTTATTGTATGCCTTCTCAAAGTCCCATGAAGTCTGTAATGGCTTTATCATTCTCAAAAAGATCTACATCAAGTTGTTCTTGTTGGTCCCATTCTATCAGTTCATGGTAGACTAGACAAAGGTCCGCATGGGGGGATGACTCAGTTTGGGTGAATGGAAGCATGGTGATAGTTAAAAAAAACTTGGAATGGGATTTGGATGCACAACCTAATGAATTGACATTTATATTTTTATCGATACAGGGTTAGTCTTGTATAGTTATTTGGTCAAACATTTCATTAAGGTGTATGGTACTGATAGAATGAGGGGAATAGTTAGGGATGAATGACTCATAATTATGGAGGGATAACCACTCCTACTCATGGGAATCATTCATTATAGAATGCTCATTTTATGTCTCACTTTTTGCATCATCTTGGATAGTCTGATTAAGGTTCAATTAGGAATTAGAGGGTTCCACTTCCGATGGCAATAATCGCTAGAGTATACTGTTGATTAGGGCATGTTCCAGATTTTGCACCTGGTTTAATTCTACAATTTGTTATTGGTCTATGGGTATATCTCAGATGGTTGTACTAGTTCTATTTTTTCCATAGCCTAGATCTCTTTTGTTTCTTTGGGTTGGCAGTAAAGATAGCTCACTTAAGCCTTGTTGTCTTTCCCCCAGACCAGTCTTACCATCATATCCAAATTTTTGCAGCATAGTGAAACCAAATCCATATTGTGACAAAGGTATCTATTCTTGAGGTGTCTCTTGAGAGTCTTTATACAACCAAGTGTTGATGTCTAGATCAAAGGGGTTTTCATCAGCTATGTCTCCCCATTTGACAAATGTGGTTGGTGGACACTTGAATAATACTTGTTCTAGAGTTTCATGTATTTTTGTCGATCAGGGAATGCCTTATGATATTGGATTTTGAGGCATGTTGGTGATGGAAAAATATTAATCATAGATATACTCACCACACCCTTTGTCTTTGATTGATATATTACCCACCTTTCTTTGTATGTCTTTTGGAACAAAATATGAGGTGAAAGGAATGGTTTCTTCTTGATTTGAAGGCACTTGATTATCTATACAACTTCTTATGGTGTTGCAATATTGGAATGGGTTGGGATCTCCTTTAATGATTATCTATGTCCCTTGGTATGGGAATTTGATGCACTGGTGATAAGTTGAAGGGAAAACTTGCATTTCATGTATCCATAGCCCTCCAAGAAATATGTTATATCCCAATTCAAGGTCTAGGATTTAAAAGAGAGTGTTATTTATGACTAGCCCTATACTAACCGGTAGAATGAGGATACCTTTGATGATCTTTATTCCTCATCATATTCCCTAATATTTATCCTCCTGGTGACATCAATACTAGATTCTAAATAGCCCAAGGTTTTTATCACTTAAAGAGTACATATGTGTATCATTGGAAAATGGAAGCACTTTTATTTTTGACTGGTTTATCCCTCTGAGTAAGTGGTTTGGGGTCATGTCAAATGCCTTTAATGGGTCTTTGACTTGGATCTGGATTTTCCCCTATTCTGCCCTATTTCCCACTTCTCTCCGACCTATTTCTGGCATACTGCTCTGCAAATTTGAGGTTCTTAACCTCAGGGTCAAGGTCGACCTTCTGGTTCAAGGTTGACCTCAAACCTAACCTAGGTCATGGTCAACCTCTACCTTGACCTAGGGTCCAAATTTCAAGTTTCCAAGGTTTCCAGATGCCAGGCTTTGGAAAGATTTAATTCCCACTTCTGGGTCGACTGTTTCAGACTCTGAAGTAATGAATCTTGAAATTATATTTAATATAGGTCCACTTCTAGGGGTATAGGCCTAATTTGAATTTAATTCTCCTATGTAGGCCTCTCTAGAAGTTTGTGCCCTAGATTTGTATGTAAGGAAGCTTTTCTCCTCTTATTTTCTCTAAGTAAGCTAAGACGCAAGAAGCAATTTCATCCATCCAAAATCTATTCATAATCTATTGAAGGAATCATTAAGAATTAAAGAATTCAAGCATTCAATTCATCAAGGAGATCCATTGGTATCCATTGAAGGATTCAAGCTCTATGGAGCCCTCTTATTGAAGATTTCTCCATCCACATCCATGCAAGCTTATTCCTATTCCAAGATCCATTCAAGATTGGTGTTAAAAATCTAAAGGAAATTTTTTTGAGACATCCTACATCCTACATCCTACATTATACATTCTACATTCATTTGGATCATCCATACTTATGAATCTAAGGATTTGAATCCTCCATAAGGGTTTCTATACAAGCAAGGTGAATTTGTTCATTTACTTTGTTTATCTCTATGATTTCAATTATATTTTAAGGTTAATTCCAAAACCAGTGTTTGACCAAGGTAAACCCCTCCCCGCCAACAAAAAAAAAACCATTTTTATTGTAGGTATAGGTATGAAAATATGAATTACAAAGAAGATTTGGATACCCTTTTCAGCCAACTTTCAAGATCCACAAATAGAATTTTTGTCTGAGCAACAAAGGTCAAGGTTGACAAAAATGGGTGCAATTACGCCCCCATATTTGGGTCAAGGTTGACCTTTCTCAGAAAAGAAAAATATTTCTGGATTTTGTAGATCTCACAGTTTTGGTCCAGGAGCACGGAAATCAATAGTTTCTGAGATCGTTTGACAAGGTTTTCAGTAGATTCTTTTTCGGAGATAAGTAATTTTATTTCTTCATTTCAATATTAGTCTTCTATATTTACTTTTCAAATATTCTCATTTTGTCTTTCCTAAACCCTCCCTTTTTAAAGGTGAGGGAGAAGTTAACCCAAGACATTTATCTCCTTTGTATAGATCATGAATTGATACTTACCTTTGTGTTAATCTAGTCTCATTGGAGGATAAATCTTGGTATTCTTCCTCTCCTTTTGTATAGAGTGTGGATCCATTTTCACCCTATACATTTTGGTTAACCCGACAAGCTGACCCTCTATATTTTATGGAATTAGATGCCCTATTGCATTTGTGGTGTTTTATTTCCTTTTCATGCTTATAGATTTTATTTGAATTTATTTGCATATATTTGGATCTATTTTCTATGCATTTTTTTATTCGTTATCATGTTGCACAAGTTGTTTCAAGTGTTTTCCAAACATCCTTCTATAACTTTTGGGATTAAACAACATCTTCCTCTTACCTTACCCTTGCATAGTTTTACACTTAGAAAGACTTTTTTTAGTGTGTGTGATGTTACTTTGTCCTCTCTTGTATTACCTTATAAGGATATATTAGAGAAAGAAGATGACTTTAATCTTTCTCTCCATCATATTTATCTTTATGGAGATGAGTTGAGGATTGATGTTAATTCTTCTCCTAATATATGTCTTTTCTACGAGCCTACTTTAGAATATAATTTACCTTCTTTCCTCTTTAGGGATCAAGCTTTAGTGATTTATGGTGCTCCTACAATGTGCTTTATTGATAGGGATGATAATACTCCTATTTGGGATGAACCTTTGGATTTGGATATTGAATACTCTCTTTCTCATGAAGCCATTATGGATGATTCTAATTTTTGGGATGAACCCTTGGATAAAGACATTGATATATCCCCTCATCGTGAAGAAGATTTGATACAAGAGGGTGATTTATTAATGGAGGAAATATTCATACATGATGGTGACTATTTTTCTAAAACAAACTCCCCTTATGTAGACATTTTAGAGAAAGCAGAAGACATTATAGTTTATTTACCTCCATTTTGGATTCCTTCTAGTGATGAGGCATTAGCAGATAATGATATGAATTCCCTTAATGCTCTCCCTCTTAGTGATGATCTTAAGGAGAATCAAGATCCTACCTCATATCCTCCTAGGATGTCTTCTTTGCTTCCTTCTTGTGAATTTGTTTGTAGTGTTGAGACAAATAACATGGTTTATCCAAAACCCTTGTTGACTATAAAAGGTTGTCCTCGCATTACTATCAAAGGTAAACCTATGGAGTATTTTGAGTATTTCAATGATCAAGATTCGGTAGCTCACACCTATCATACAAGGAATATTTCTCAACCTAATCCGGTGGTTTCTACATCTTTACCACCTTCTCAACCCATTTTTCCTCCTCCACCCCGTCTTCCTAGCAAGGAGTATGATTTGATAAACCAATTGCGCAATACCCCTGCCAAGATTTCTTTATGGGAGCTTCTTCAAACTTCACCTACCTACCATAAAGCCTTGCAAAAATCTCTAGAAACTCTTCCCACTCCACATCCTAATCAAGAGAACATCAATGCCTTCTTACAATGCATGCATGCTACACTGGGTCCTCCTGACATTGTATTTACTCAACAATATTTACCTTCTAAAGAAGTACAAAATCAATATGATGCTCTTATGGTTGCTTTTACTATTAATAAGATTATCATTTGTAGGACCTTGATTTATAATGGATCTAGGATTAATATTTTTATCATGGACATTCTCAAAGAGATTAAAGCCAATCTTTCAACTATTCAACCTGACAATGTTCCTATACGTGGCTTTGATAACATTGATAAGAAAACTTTGGGCATCATTACCTTACCTATCAAAGTAGGTCCGGTCATCTTGAATACTCCTTTTCATGTTATTCTTGGAACTCTTAATTATAACCTCATTTTTGGTAGACCTTTTTTGCATGAGATGCATGTTGTTCCTTCCACCCTTCATCGTAAAGTCAAGTTTATTCACAACAACATGGTGTATACACTTCATGCAGTGATGCACCAAATCATTGTTTGAATATTCAAACCCACAATTCTCCTATTCCTAATAGTAATCCCTCTTCCTCTAATTCTCTTCCTGGAGATGATTCAAGAACCTTGGATTTTAATCCCACCTTTATTGGAGAGTATAAGGTTTCTAATCTTGATTTTATGAAGCAACAAAGAGAGTTTGAAAAATGATCTTTTGCTTCTACTTCTAATGCCCTTTGTAATAACTTTGTCACTGATTCTACCCACTAAAAATATATCAAACCTACTCATGATGACATACTGACTACTGGAGTTCCATTGAATCCTTCTGATATGGCTTCTCGTTATGGTCCTAGTTATCATTTACTAGTTAAACAAGGATTCCATGGTCAAGGATGTGGTAAACATAAACATGGAATTCAAATGCCCTTACAGAATGGGGGGCATGATAATTATTATGGATTGGGATTTAATCCTCAACAACATATCAATGTTAACAACATCTCAAATAATACGTCAAAACATGATGAACCTATGAAGGAATTTGACCAAGAAGTTATTTTGCCTAAACTCCTTTGTGCTAAGATAATTACTAGACCTAAACACAAAAAGAAACGTAGTCCACACTTGAAGTCTTTTCCTTTTTGTTTGTATCATATATTTCATGATTACTCTACTAATTAATTTCAAGCTTTACATTATAAGATTAGGCAACTCATTGATATAAATTTATTTATATATCCTGTGGCAATAAGTTATATTTCAATCCTGTTTTCTCTAAATAACATTTATGTTCCTATTATGGAGCTCCATATTATGTAAAAAATGTTATCTTAATCCTTGGAGGCTCATTGTATTTCATAGTGTTGTGAGCAATATAATAGGTCCCATTTCATTCTTGTTCCTATGCTTGGGGGGCAAGGATGCCATCTCCTGTTAGAAACGCTGAGAGGGGGGGGGGGGGGANGCTGAGAGGGGGGGGGGGGTGAATCGGTGTTTGTCTATTTATTATATTTCAACAACTTTAAACATAAACCAAATATATATCAATTGAAGCTTAATACAAGAACACATAACACATTATATGATTAGGGGGAAACCTTGATCAGAGGAAAAACCCCAGTGGGAATTAGTACCCACAAATATTGCACTAGTATAATGAACCTGTTAAAGTTCCTTTGCCCTATTAGGAGCAGTCTTTACAATGCAAGTACAATGACCTGGTTAAGGGTCTGACCCTGTTAGGAGTCTTTTAAAAATAACCCTGTTAGGGGTGAGGAATCACTATCCAAGAAGCTCATTGCTCAGTAGGATGAAGGCTACAACCTCCTTGATAATAGATATACACTATATCCAAAAGTGAACTGCTGTATGTGACACAATTTTCTGATCAGTTCTGGTTATGCGCTGATGCTCTTTTACTCTTAAATAGCTTTATCTCATTCTGACATCTTATACTGATCTTTTATATCTCTGCTCTGCATTTTTGACTTCACTCTCTAATACAACTTTGCATGTTATATATATATATATATATATATGTTCATGCCTGAATACACGCGACCATAAACAAGACCTTAGTCGGCCCAAAAACAATATTCACAATGCTTCCAAACAAATTGGCTTAAGTGTGTTTACAATAGTAATTAATACATGATTACAAACATACTATAATAGGTGCTTGGACTTTACATAATAAAATATTATACGCTGATCCAAAAATTAAAGTCGGCTTCATACTCTCTTTTATGAACTGCTAGTATCACTGTTCTTGCCGTAGCTTATCCATACTGACATATCTGACCATGCGTGTCTAGGGAAAGAACAAAAAATGCCATACAACTTAAGTCTAAATGCACATATCCTGATGTGATCGTATGCACGTGTGCTGGTGCACCGATCGACTGCAAATCACTGTTCTGTCCTAACTTCTATACTTAGTCAATTGTCACTTCATAGTTTGCTGTCAGACTTTCATATAACTTTGTTTCCATAATGACAACAAAAAATAAGTCATATACACCCTAGGAGTCAACTTTCCAACAATATCCCCCTTTTTCATTAATGGAAACAAAGGAATGTGGCCAAGTTACTCAAAATTGACTAACTCAAAAAAAAAACTGTATATCATTGTACCCTTTAACATATACATACACTACTCCCCATATATACACATATTCCTTAGATAAATTACTCCCCCTTTGACATTAATGACAAAGGTGTCCAAAATTTGTAAGTCCCTGAGTACTTACTCTGTATAAACATCTGGATAAGTAATCTGTAGATTTTTGATTTCCTGTTGCCAGAATGCCTTCAATGCATCTATGGTCTGAAGATGGGCACATAAAGCATATGTAAGATTTTCCATTTGGGTCAAATCCATGCTAAGACCCTGATCATATGTGGAAATTTTTGTATCTATCTATTTGATGTTTTCATTCAAGACTGCTAGAGAGGGCGCTAGTGCATTTCTCAGTTGAGTCTGCCTGATTCTTATCTTGTTGATCTCAAACTTTGCCTTTTCAATCTTGTCCATCTGACCTTGATAGATATTTTTACAGACGTTCATGTCTTGCGTGGATGTTTCAACTAATTTTCTAACACTTTAAACCAAGATTTTAGCTTCCTCAATCTTTTTGATGTGCTCTGAGCTGAATTTCACTCCGTCCATACAGTTTGCTACTACATTTCTGCCTTTAGCTGCAAGTTCTTTTAAGATTGCCTGACCAATCTTTAGTGAGTTCAGATCTAGGGATAAATTCTTTGTCAATTCATCTAATCTTCCCTTCTTGTACTCATCTTCTAGAATTTTAGTAGCAGAGTCTACTAAACTTGTGAAATGTGATTTGAAACTTGTCAAGATATTGTACACATCATCAACAGACTGAATCTTAGCCATTTTCTTGTCTGCTGGCACTAAGTCGTTCAGAATGTTCACTATTTCTAGAAAGAGAGGATTTCTCATGACTTGTTTCTCTTTTTCTTTCTCGATGGCCAACACATTGATTTTAATCAAATCTTCTTCTTCCCAAGCATCTAACATTACTGCTTCAGGGGTCAAGCTTGACAACAATGATGGTTAGATGGGTGGAGTCAATACGACATTTTGACTAGCATCCATATTTTCAATTTTCACAGTAATCTCCATAATTGGTGGCTCATTAGATTGATTGTCTTCCTCTTTATTTGAATCTCTAGAGGGAACTTCATCTTGCTGTATGGATGTGTTATCAGTGCATACCTACTCTGTCTCTTCAGTGTTGATAAATTCTTTTTCAACTTTGTCCATGTCATTGTCAGAAGCGGTCATGGATATATTGACATCATCAATCACAATAGTTTCTTCTGAATCTTTGGCTATATTAGAAGCTATTGAAACTGAGGGTGTTGAAACCTGTGGACCTATCTTGGGTGCATTTTGAATTACTTGTTATGTAACCTGTTTGGCAGGAACTAGAGTTGCCTTTGTTGTAGGCACCATTGATGGATACATATGTCTATCTAGAAATACCCGCTCAAATGATTTTTGAGTCTCTTCTCCAACTGGATCATACTCTTTATTCATGATATGAAGTGTTATGGTCTTGGTACTGAGATGAAGTTTTACTAAATCCAACAATATAGATTTCTCATCATGTGAGAAAACATGGAGAAGAATGTCTAATGTCTCTTCTCTTATCCTCATATCTTCTTCAATTGCTTGCCTCTTTAATAGGTCCAGTATGTTCCATACTTTGTCTGGTATGACTATCTTGAGTTCTAATACTAAATTTTTGAACTTGATCATATGAGATATAGTCATTGAATGAATTTCAGATTTGTCTATCTCTTGGTATTTGTCATAGACATTCTTGATAGATTCTAGTCTTCCTTCATTAACAATTTTGTTCTTTAGAACTGTTAGACTAGGTCTAAATCCTACCTCAGGAGTGGATTGAGTGTTCTTTACCTTGCTCCTTGTGGTCCTTGAGGATGGATGACTTGTAGGAACTTGCTTCTTCCTTCTAGTTAACTTGCTGGGTACAGAAGGTGGAGAGGATTCTAAATCAATGGTGGTTGATGTTGCAGATGTACCTTCATCAGATTTCTTCTTCTTCTTCTTAGGAATATCATCAGACTTTTCCATTTGCACTTCTGTGGGATTTTTCTCAAGTTCTTTAGCTATCTTAGCTTCCCTAGCTTTGTCTAGGTGTTCTTGTGTAACACCATGAACTTTTAGGATATTTGAAGTAATGCTTGATGCCTTCCTTTTGTTGTCTATATTGTACAAGATAGAATAAACTTGATTTGTCTTTTCTTTGTAAGTACCCCATCTAGGTTCATTGGGATCATTGGGCACAGATAGGAGAACTTGTGCATAACCTTCCAAAACATGTTCTTCAACTTCATATCTGAGAGGGTGAATCCATTTTTTTCTAGGCTCAACTACCTCCATGCAAGTACAGTCAGTCTCCACCATGAAGCATATGGTGTCTTTGCATTTCTCAGCTATCTTCTCAGGTATCCTATACCTCTTCTGCATCTTGAGCCTGAATGTTTTGATATCCATGTCCATAGAATCATTCACACTACTCTATGATGTAGCCTTGATTGATATCTGAGACATAGTAGGTTTACTCTTTTCTAGGTAAAGATTGGAAACTTTACCTACTATGTGGAAGTAGAGATAGATGATCAATTATCCAAACCTGGATATCTTTCTCTTGTCATGCTTAATGGATTGAATGTTGTCAATAAATTGAGCGTGCAATATCTCACATAGATTATAATTAGTATTATCTTTCACCATCTTTACTTCTACAAGGACAGTAGCTATAGATACACTATTTAGTCTTCTTGTGTGCTAAAATTTGTAACCTAGTATCATGGTGACCAGTTTTATGTTATCTTCCTTAATGGGATCAACTGTCATAACGCGCCTATCACTTCTGGATAAACATGCTTGTTTAACCTACTTTTTCACATCTTTACCAATTGGAAGAACTGGTCCCATCTTAGGAAGTCCAGTCATGTCATGAATTAGGTCTATAGTAATATGGATGGGAACTTCACCGATCCAATAGAGCTCATCATGTATTCTACTCAACAGGATTTTCACCCAATCTGGCTCATAAAATTCATGCTCATTAGAATACTCAAAGATAGGGTTATCAGTGAGATGCACATATTCATCCTTGAATGAATAGTCTGGTTTCATCATTGAAGCCATAAGAGTTGCTATGCTATTGTCTCCAACTGTTTCCTTCTTGCAATATATATATGCGCGGATATCTTCCACGTGTATGACTCCAAGTGGAGTCTTAGAGAATGATCCTTCAACATCATCTAATTTGGACTTGAATGGTTTCTTCTTAAAGACAAATCTCTTCCTTTCAATAATGTCAAAGACTACATGGGTTGCCATACTCACTTGTTTATCGATTAAAATAGGGTTCCACCCCAATTCGAACCGACGTGACTGCTAGGGTTATGTCTCAACTTGAAATCTATTTACAAACTGATCAAATAGATACCTTTGAATGCTTTGATTCTTAGTTCTCTTGTGCTCTACAAATTTTATGATCTCAAATGTAAACAATGAGGATAAATGATTGTTTACTCACTTATATAAAGGTTACTGCATTTAATGCTTACTACCATACACAATTTCCATTGAGAGTTTCAAACTTTAATCTGAACAAAGTAAAGGCAATGTGTGCATCCATACAACCTTAATTCATGATCACATACATGAATCCATAGGCGCATACTCAGAAGTGAGCATACCAGCCACCCAGGGGTTCAGAGCTAGAATAGCTCCCCCTAAGACCATGAGGGTCAACTATACAAAAGTAGAAGGTGCATCCACTGAGCATTCATCTAATACCTTGTTCTCTTCATTATCTTTCTTTACTTCAACCCAAATTTTATCTAAATTATCTTTAGCTTGCACAAACTTAACTTCTCCTGATTCTTCAAAACTAGACTTTTTAGGATTTTCTTGTCTTTGTGTTCTTAACCTGCAAAATATTGAGATGTGTCCAGCTTTTCCACATGAATGAGAAATGATAGGAGGTCTAATGTTATTATTCATAATGCTGCATTTCTTAGCTATGTGTCCATTGTAATTACATATTTGACATGTAATATTCAGCAAGTTTCTTTGAGGTTGATTTCTCTGATTCAGTTGTGACTGATTTCTTTGATTTGTCCTGCAATGAATAGCCCTACGACCAAACTTATTATAGGAGTAACAATAACCATTAAAAGGTCTTACTTCTTTACAATCTCTTTCTAAGTGTCCATGCTTGTTACAAGCATAACAAGTTATTTTAACTTTCTCGAGTTCATCTTTAGGTGGTTCAGTTTTAGTCTCTACAATATTCTCCTCTTTATTTGCTTCTGTAGAAGCTTCTTGTGCTTTCTTTGTTTCTTGTATTAAATTGATTTTAGTTCTAGCTATACTATATCCCACACTAGTGATATCACCTTTAATTTTCTGTGCATAAATCTATGATTGAATTAGATCAAAACTTGTGTGTAGTTTATCAATCTTTTCTTTTGCTCTTGATAATTCAGCTTCAATCTTATTCTTGATGTTTTCCAACTCCAAGATTTTCATATTAGCTTGCATAAGTTCTTCATCTAACTGTTTACTTTCTTTGGTCTTCTCTTCAATGACTGTTAAGCTATTTGTAATTTGTTCATTCAGATCTTTAATTTTGTCTTTTAAGGACATGTTCTCTTCATTCAGCTTCTTGACCATTTTTCCCAAATCATTGGTAGAGCAATCTTTCAGATCTTTCCTTAATTTATTGATAAGCATTTGAGAGCCATCAACCTTTAGTTTTAGTTCTTCATTTTCTTTTTTAGATCTGTCTAGATCTTCAAGGGCTGCTTCAAGATTCTTTTTCAAATGTTTTGGTTCTGTTGAATCCATGATCTCCTCAAGTGGTTAAACTATCTTTCAGAGGACCAGAGCTCTGATACCAATTGTTAGAAACACTGAGAGAGGGGGGGGTGAATCAATGTTTGTCTATTTATTATATTTCAAAAACATTAAACATAAACCAAATATATATCAATTGAATCTTAATACAAGAACACATAACACATGATATGATTATAGGGAAACCTTGATCAGAGGAAATCCCCAGTGAGAATTAGTACCCACAAATATTGCACTAGTATAATGAACCTGTTAAAGTTCCTTTTCCCTATTAGGAGCAGTCTTTACAATGCAAGTACAATGACCTGGTTAAGGGTTTGACCCTATAAGGATTCTTGTACAAATAACCCTATTAGGGTTGAGGAATCACTATCTAAGAAGCTCACTGCTCAGTAGAATGAAGGCTACAACCTCCTTGATAATAGATATACACTATTTCCAAAAGTGAACTGTTGTATGTGACACAATTGTCTGATCAGTTCTGGTTATGCGTTGATGCTCTTTTACTCTTAAAGAGATTTATCTCATTCTAAAATCTTATACTGATCTTTTATATCTCTACTCTGCTCATTCAACTTCACTCTCTAATAGAACTTTGCATGCTATATATATATATGTTCATGCCTGAATAGACGCAACCATAAACAAGACCTTAGTCGGCCCAAAAACAATATTCACAATGCTTCCAAACAAATTGGCTTAAGCGTGTTTACAATAGTAATTAAGACATGATTAAAAACATACTATAATAGGCGCTTGGCCTTTACATAATAAAATATTATACACTGATCCAAAAACTGAAGTCAGCTTCATACTCTATTTTCTGAACTACTAGTATCACTTTTCTTGCTGTAAATTATTTGTACTAACATATCTGACCATGCGTGTCTAGGGAAAGCACAAAAACATATCATAGAACTTAATTTTGAATGTGCATATCCTGATGTGATCGTATGCACATGCGCTGGTGCACTGATCGACTGCAAATCATTGTTCTATCTTGACTTCTATACTTAGTCAATTTTCACTTCATAGTTTGTTGTCAAACTTTCATATGAATTTGTTGCCATAATAAAAACACAAAATACATCATATACACCCTGGGAGTCAACTTTCCAACATCTCTTTCTTTTTTGTCTTTCCAGGATCCACTTTTCCCTTGGTTAAGCAGTATCTATCTATTATGTGATATCCAATCATACATGAAAATTTTGGTTTGCATTAAGGATCTATGTCCTTGATCATAACCTATTTTATTCTTTAACATTAGGTTTCCATGGTTGATAAATATCTCACATGGAAAACTGAATAGTGTGCTATCCCTCACAAGGGTTACTTTTTCACTTCTTGCATGATATCTCTTTTCATTCATCCCTTCCATGGACACATAGGAGCTATGACCTTCTTGGCTTGGACTGGGTGTTGTCTATGGATATTTTCTTGATGTTGTTGAAGAAATATTTATCCTTGTTCTTTTCTTTCCTTAACATGTCAAAATAGTATGTATTTTGTCATCTTAAGGAGGGGGGCATATATACGGCCTCCCTCATTTTATATTATGCATTTTTTTTTCTAACCTTTTGTTTTGAAGCATGATAAATCCTCTAAAGGTAACACACATAAGTTGCTAAATCCTAAAGAGATATGCATTCAATTACAATTCAATATGCTAAATCCTCGAAAGGGAACACACATAAGTTGCTAAATCCTAAAGAGATACACATTTTACAAATGTATTTCATGGTGATATGAGGTTATGGATTCATGGGTACTTCATAAAAGCCATCGGAAGATGCACTACATACATACACAAAGCCTCCAGAAGGTGCACAACTTTATGGGGGTGACTAGCAAGTGCTTTCTTGGTGGGCCATCCTATCCTTTTTGTGGTTCACAGTGAGATACATACATCTTATTGGGCGAGCTAGCCACTCCTCTCTCATTTTCTTTGACTGGTGATGTTTCTCTTATTTTAATCTTGGGGTTGACAAAGACTTGAGTCCCTGGGGGCTTGAGGATTCCTTTTTCCCTTTTGATTTCAATAAGATTATATTTTCTTTATGATCTCCTTTACCAAGATTTTGCATCGAGTCCATACTCTTGCTAAAGTGGGGGCTAAATGTATCGTCAGAAAATGGAAGCACTTCCATTTTGGACTGGTTTATCCCTCAGAGTAAGTGGTTTGGGGTCATATCAAACACCTAGAATGGGTCGTTGACTTGGATCTAGATTTTCACCTATTCTGCCCTATTTCCCACTTCTCTCCGACCTATTTTTGGCATACTACCCTGCAAATTTGAGATTCTTGAACTCAGGGTCAAGGTCAACCTTCTGGGTCAAGGTCAACCTCAACCCTGACCTAGGTCAAGGTTTACCTTGACCTTGACCTAGGTTAGGGTCGACCTCAACCCTGACCCAGGTTCCAAATTTCAAGTTTCCAAGGTTTCCAGATGTCAAGCTTTGGAAAGATTTAATTCTCGCTTTCGGGTCAGATTTTTTAGACTCTGAAGTAACGAATCTTGAAATTATATTTAATATAGGTCCACTTCTAGGGGTAAAGGCCTAATTGGAATTTAATTTTCCTATGTAGGCCTCTCTAGAAGTTTGTGCCCTAGCTTTGTATATAAGGAAGCTTTTCTCTGCTCAATTTCTCTAAGTAAGCTAAGAAGCAAGAAGCAATTTCATCCATCCAAACTATATGCATAATCTATTGAAGGAATCATCAAGCATTCAAGAATTCAAGAATTAAATTCATCAAGGAGATCCATTGGTAGCCATTGAAGGATTCAAGCTCTATGGAGCCCTCTTGTTGAAGATTTCTCCATCCACATCCATGCAAGCTTCTTCCTATTCCAAGATCCATTCAAGATTGGTGTTGAAGATCTAAAGGAAATTGAATTGAGATATCCTACATCCTAAATCCTACATTATACATTCATTTGGAGCATCCATAATTGTGGATCCAAGGATTCGAATCCTCTACAAGGGTTTTTATGCAAGCAAGGTGAATTTGTTCATTTACTTTGTTTATGTCTGCAATTTTAATTATATTTTAAGGTTAATTCCAAAACTGAGGTTTGACAAAGGAAAACCCCTCCCCCTAACAAAAAAAACCATTTTTATTGTAGGTACAGGTATAGAACTACAAATTATAGAGAAGATTTAGATACCCTTTTTGGCCAACTTTCAGGATCCGCAAACAGAATTTCCGTCGGAGCAACGCAGGTTAAGTTTGACATAAAGGAGTGCAATTGCACCCCCGTATTTGGGTCAAGGTAGGCCTTTCTTAGAAAATAAAAATATTTTTGGGTTTTGTAGATCTCACAGTTTCGGTATAGAAACATGAAAATCAACAGTTTCTGAGATAGTTTGACAAGTTTTTCAATAGATTCTTTTTCAGAGATAAGTACTTTTTATTTCTTCATTTCAATATTAGTCTTCTAGATTTACTTTTTAAATATTTTCAATTTCTCTTTCCTAAACCCTCCCTTTGTAAATTCGAGGGAGAAGTTAACCAAAGACATTTATCTCCTTTGTATAGATCATGAATTGACACTTACCTTTGTGTTAATCGGGTCTCATTGGAGGATAAATCTTGGTATTCTTCCTCTCCTTTTGTATAGAGTGTGGATCCATTTTCAACCTATACAATATGTTTAACCTAGCCCCACCATCAATGAGGACTCTTTAGATTGTGTGTTTATGCACTTGGATAAGCAGATCTAGGGAATCATTGTGTAGAGGCTTGTGCAAAGGAACATCATGGTCTGTAAATGTAGCGTGATTGTTGGTAGTGATTTAGTTGACCATGGTTTGGAACTTATCTAGAGTTATGTCCCATGGGACTGCTACATTTTAAAGGGCTTGATCCAAATCTTGCTTATGTTGTGGGGATATGCATAATAGGTTGAACATGGAGATCTAGGCAAGTGTGCACTTTAGTTGATCCATGAGACTGGTTTGTGGATTAGAAGCTATTGTGAGATTAGATCATATAGCTAAGGTGGAAGGAATTCCTTTCAAAACAACTTTAGAATGTCATGTTGTGACAATGCATTTGGCTTTGGTATCTCTGATAGTAATTGTAGAAAGTTGGCTATTGAAAGGATTAATACAATTTATGGTGCTATTAGAGTTGGAATAGGTATAGTTCACTTGCTTAGACTATCCACCAGATGTAGAGGCTTTCCCTTTATTATGATCATGAAATGTATCATTGAAGATAGTGTGATCGATTGTACCCTTAGATTGGGTATTTGTGACAAAAAATATCCCTTGGTCGATTAGATCTTGTATAAAATTTTTCAATCGGTAGCAATTGGATGTCTTGTGTCCTTTTACCTAATGATACTCACAAAATTCATTATTATTCCACCACTTGGGTTTCATATCACCATGTTTGTACTCTCTAATTTCTAGTAGAGTGATATTATTAGTTTGAATCAACTTTTTCAGAGTTGACTCTATCGACTCTCCTAATGGAGTGTAGTTGCATTTAGGAAAAGGAAACCTTTGTGAGCATTGTGCATTAGGTTGGTTGTTAGAAAAAATTGGTGCTTGAACATTGGGTGTTTGAATTAGAGTATTCATCTACTGAGTGTGCACCATGGGTTTTTTATTTATCATGGGTGCTCCTTGTAGAGAAACCTTGGGTTAAGTATAGTTGACTATTTTGACATCAATGATACCATCATTGGTGACATTATTGTTCTTATTTTACCATTTGGCCTTATCCGTTGCATTCTTGTTGGTGTTTGTTTGGGTAGGATCTACAAGGATTCCTCTCTTGACTAATTTTTCCTCACATTAAACTCCTCATTCTATGAGTTGCTTGAAATTTGGAGTGAGCTACAACTCTAATGTGAATGACATATCTGGGATCAGATTGTCAATGAACACGATGATTAGGTATTGTTTGGGCACATCATACATTATTATGTTTGCAGTGTTCTTCCATCTTTATAAGAATTTAACAAAGGATTCACCATCTTTTAATTTAATGTCACAGAGGTCCTTGATACTGACCTTGTGTTCGATGTTATGGTAGAAGCGAGAAATAATTTTTTTGGCCAATTCTCCCCAAAACTGAATGCCATGGGTAGGTGTGACAACCATTCCATTTCTAGTCTAGCTAGACTCTATGGAAATGGTCACATTAGGTAATTTTCATCATGTGTGACTTCAATGTAGCTAGCAAAGAATTCCCTGATATTCTCTACATGATTGGTATTGCCTCTCTATTTGTCAAGTTTAGGCACTGAGAAGTGAGTGGAAAATAGAGACATGTGCAATGAGTGATCAAATGAGTATGGGCACAAGTCCTCTAATGTGTAATATTTGGTTTGTCCCTGATTTTGCATGTCCATCATTTTTGTTTGTAGATTTTGCACTTGTTGTATCAGCATGTCTTTTGGAGATTAAGGAACATTCCTGAAATTAAATCTTTGTTTCATGGTAGGTATAAGGATTTGCCTTTGTGTCCCTTGTATTGGGACATATGATTTCCTTGGGACATGGTATTCATTTCCAAGTGTGTGATTATGATATTGGGGAATCTGATTGATCCAAGGTTGTTGTTGTTGTTGTCATCATCATCATCGTCGTTGTTGTTTTTTTTGTTTTTATTGTTGATGTTTTTATTGGGATCCATGTTGGAATAAAGGTGTAGCCTTTGGTGGACATCGACTAAATATTGGACCCACAAATATTGATCCATGTGGGAACAAAGTATTAAGTGCAAAGATAGTAGGGATAGACTGTTGTGTCTAAGTAGTCACAAATGGGTTATTTCTCATTCGGGGAATTGATGACACAACACTTGTTGTATAAGGCCATGAGGTCGATGCTTGAGATAAAATCATAACTAGGGGTGCACTTAGTTGAGAGCCCATCATGTTTTGGGTGGATGATGTACTAGCTTGATTGGTAGAGCTAGTTTGGGTTGAAACATTTTGCGTTGATGTTGTGGTTGTTGATGATGGAAGAGAAAAGAGTTGAGACACCAAAAATTCTATTTGAGAGGTTTGATTTGTGCTTTGTCCTACTAGTGGGTTCCCAGGCCATATCATTGACATGCTAATTTAGCGGGGAGCTTGACTCCCTTTTTTTATCAATATGGCTAGAAATCTTTCAGGATTTCTTTCAAAAACAACATCAACTACTTGTGCAGAATAAGAATCTTTCTCTATGTCTTCGATCTCTTCCTCTATGACATCTTGAAATATAGTTGGCCTATGGGAAATTTGAGGAATAGTATGTTCTTTCTCAATGTAGAGAGAAGGATCAATGTTTTTGAATGGGTAGTCCTCTTGCTCTTTTTCACATAGGGGAAATTGGTTAATGTAGGATTCATCTGGTTGGGTTCTAGCCTTTGACCTAGTATAAGGTGCTCCATAGGGTGTGAAAGACATTGTGTTATCTAGGTTTTGAACTAAAATAATTGATATAAAGAAAACAAAAGGAATAACCTCTCGAGGAGAGTTTGAGTACCTTTTTTGACAAGGGTAATTCTAGGAACAAATTTTGACTTCTCTTGATCTCAGAGATTGGTGATGTAAGCTATTGATTCTGACTCTTGCCTTTAGATGAGACAAAGTAGCTAATAAATATTGATGAAGCTAAGATAATTGGATCAAGATAATCTAATTTGAACTTTTGAACTATCAATTATAAACAATAGCCAAACTGTCAAATAGGGATGACCTAGATGTTTTGAGATTCACACAGATTTTTCATTATTTCCTGAGATATGTATATTGACCTTTCACACAAAATGGGGAATCTTTTCCAAGGTTTTAGATTGATAGAAATGTAGATTTCTAACAGAGGAATCTAATTTTGCTGGTAGAATAAATGCACAAGTCTATAGGTCGATTGTGGCAAAATTCTATCAATTGCGGTAGAATGTAGGGTTGATTGCGGTAAACTTCCAACAATTTCAGCAATAAAAGGATCAAATGTAGAAATAAAAGGCTCAATTAAGTTAAAATTTTGTCAATTGCAAAAAAATTCCATCAATTGCAACAAAGTGCGACAGTCTTTGAAAAATGGTAACAGTTTGGGAATCTGTCTGATAAAATGATCTCTCTAGAACAGTGATTTGAGTTTGGAACAGATTTTGGTTGACACCCTAGACTTCAAACATGTTTAACTCATTTTTATAGTGTGAGATTTAGGTTTTTCATTTTTGAGAAATGATCACACAAGAAAGCACAATAGATATAGTGTTTTGTAGATCCAAGAATAAAAAGTGTATGTTCTACAAATTTTCCAAGTTGCAATGTTTTCAAGTGGTTGAAACAAAGATAGTTAGATTAATCTAGGTCAATTTGGCTTCAAGATGCAATATTATAGGCCCAATTATTTTGATGTTCGTCAGCTCACACAACAATTATTATGCTACTAGGACATGAAGATCCACAATGTAGGTGCCAGTATTTTTGCCTTTGTAGATATTGCTGCCATGCTAATGAAGATCTCTTTCATCAACACAATATCCTGGAACACATATGTTGGGAATCTTGGGGGGAAATTATGAAACCCCTTGCACTATAATAAGACACTTGTTCAAAGGTGAAACAAGTATGTCTCTAATTAATTAGGTAAGAGTAAGGTCTTTGGAGTCTATCCAATCGGTTTGTACGTGTGTAACTCACTTAAGAGCTTAGATGACCATGTTGGTTACCTAGGGATACTTCACCCGATCCAAGTTATCATCAATGCACCTCGCCCAAGCTTGGATAGATATTAAAAATATCTTTGGCTCGCGTCTTTTTTATATACCGATCAGAAGGATTATAAGTTTAAGGTTATCCTTTGAGGAAGAAGTGCTTCCCCCAACAAGCTTTTCTAATATTGTATAAAGGTTGTTAATCTAACAGATTGTGCAAATGCACCAAAGACTCAAGACATAAGGTTAATTGATTAAGCACCAAAATATCAAGTGTGAACTGAGATAATCATCCATACATACACATGAGTTCAATTTTAAGTCCAAACAAAATGATGATTGCTTGTTCAATTTTAGATGTACCAAATTCAAAGATTCTTTAGCTTGTTCAATTGTTCACCACCATGTCAATTTTATGCACCAAATCGAAAGATGAGATTATTTTGCTCAATTTTAGATGTACCAAATTCAAATATTTTTTGGCTTTGTTCAATTGTTAACCACCATGTCAATTTTAAGCACCAAATCAAAAGGGTGAGTTTGTAATTTTTTGCATACACTTTTCTTTTCACTAGTACAAAAATGACAATATGTGACCAAATAAACTACCAAAGATTATAGATAAATGACCAAATTTGGTTACATGATGAGTGGTAGTTTATTGCTGGTCATTTAGCTTGTGACCAAATTTATGACTAAACTATTTTATTCATTTATTTGGTCATTTGGTAGTTTATCTGGTCATTTATTTGGTAGTTTATTTGGTCTTTTGGTAGTTGTGTGTGAGTTAATAGACCTTCATGAAATTAGGATAATTAAGCACAATTCTATGGAAAGAAATAAACAAATTAATCTAAAGAATTGCATTTAAAATCCATAACATCTCATGGTTCTCTAACTAAGATTTGCAAGTAGAGCTCTCAACCTTAATCTCTACTAGTGACTTTCCTAGAATGAGAAATTGATGATAAAATGCCTAGTCTAGCTCTCAATTCTCTCAAAGATGATACAAAATTAAATTCAAATGCTCTCATGAAATGATAAAATCTCTCAATTTACTATGAAATGCTCTCACTATTGCTCAAATTGCTATGAAATTGCCAATAATGAGGATGCTTTGCAATCAAATTTTCTAGGATATACTTATGCTTGAAAATGGCTTGTATTTATAGTAAAATCCCAAGGGTAGGGGATAGAGTGAATTGATCATGGATTAATCCTTGGTTGAGTTTGATCTCTCAAATGGTTTCAAATAAGTGGACCATTTAAATTTTGTCCTCAAAGGGTGGGACAATATGAGTGGATGAGATTTAAGAGGGTAAATGAGAAGTTGTGATGCAAAATTGGAGTGATCCATGTGCAGGTGTGTTCTCAATTCTCATTGGCTCTTTTATTTGTGTTGAAAAGATATTAGGATTTAATCAATTCAATCAATTAATTAAATTAGCCATGTAGGGGAATATGTTCAATTTGATTTTTGATTTAAAACTATACAATTAATTGATTAAAATCAATTATATAATTTTAATTGATCCCTTTTAGGCTGATATTTGTTTATTTGATATCATTATTGATTAATCCTTTAATTTTAATGATTTAATCCCAATTTGATTGATAAATGTCTATTTAATTGATTTTGATCCATTTTGAAGCATTTTTGAAGAATTTTGATGAGATTTTGCTTGAGATTTACAGATTTTGATGATATTAAGACACCTGGTCAATTTTGGGTGTCTACAAATGCCCCTATTTGAATTTATGTACGAAGCGCATTGATTCAAAGAAAATTGCATGTCCTGATCAATGATTTGATACTAATTGATTGATTGATACAACTGCTCTAATTTGATAACCTGATTCATTTGAAACCCTGATTCACAACTGATAACCTAATTTGATTTGAATCCCAAATTCATAACTGATAATAAAAACCTGATTCACAACTCTGATTTGAAATTCTTATTGATAACCCTGATTCACAACTCAGATTTGAAACTCTAATTGATAAGATGCAGAATTCCCCACTGATTTGATGATCTAATAATATATTCCCCCTCAGAAATGAAAACATTTTGATCTCCTAATGCCAATATGGGGTGATTGATGTAAAAAGTATATCCAAACGATTTCATTTCTGAAAACATTAAGAAGAATGATGATAATATCACAAAATGCCCCAGTGTGCAAAAAATGTAGATTTAGGTCCCAAGGGGTAAAAATCTTTCCAAAATTAGGTCAAAATAGCTTAAATAGGTTGAAAAACCCAAATTTACTATTCATTTTCACTTTTTACTATTGAGATTTTTGCTTTGATTCTGGTGTGGTTGACAGCAATGGTAGTCCCTATCTAAGAGCATCGATTCGAGAGAGCGCACCGGTATTAGAGACCTCCAGACTATGGACCTTGGGTGAGTGATTTGAACCTTCTTGATGCATTTATTGCTCTTTTTGATAGAATTTATTGTTATTTTTGATGCTTTCTAGATTATTTTTAGAAAAATGTCGCTTAGGAGCTTTTAAATGATGCGTAGGATAGTGAAATGCCGCATCCGCATAGTTAAATAACATGTAGGAAGTGTTAAACACCGCTTAAGAATTAGGTTAAAATGTGAACCCCATATTTGTAATGACGCGTAACATAGTTTGAATGACGCGTAGAATTTGCAAATGCTGCGTATGCTATAAAGAAATGCCTCCAACACTTTAAATGACATGTATGATGTTTTCAATGATGCATAGCATGAAATGATGCTTCTGCTTAATCAAATGACGCATACTATGATATTTGATGAAAACCTAATTTAGAATAGAACAAGTTGTGTTTGACTGATCATCTGAATGACCATATTGATTTCCAAGCTAAAAAGATGTGATTCCATGATGTTGACATAGTGTTTAGGATATTAGAATAATCATACCTGTGAATGTTTGATGTGTCAATCATATTGATTAAAAGATATTTCAAATTGATCCATTCTCAAGATCTAGAGGTCAGGAACAATAAGTTGATGTGCTCGAAAAGAGCAAAGATAGATTTAATATGTTTGATTGACCTAGAATAATTCACCAATAGAAAGATACTAATATAGTTCACTTCATTTTCAAAATGTAGGCACATTACCATAAGTTATATGTACAGAATGTAGCATCTTGGGTCTTCGATCTGGTTGATGAGCTGACCCCTCTAGAGAGATGGATGATCAAGACATGTGGGCTCAGATTCCTTCTTGATCTCCCTCAGTTTCAGCTGAACTGAGGTTTATTGACAGCTATGGCAGAGCATTGGCATTCTGACCATAATACTTTCTATCTACCCCTCGGCGAGATTACCATCACACCAGAGGATGTATATAGATTGCTTGGGATCCTAACCTATGGAGAATGGGTTTATTATGATCAGGTCTATGATGCTAGCACATGTAGACATGTATTCAGAGATGCCACAATTGGTGATGATAGAATTACATGTGCACAGTTTGCTTTGTTTCCTAATTTGCCAAATTTTCTATGAGCAGTGATTGGAGGACTTCTCTTACCAGATAAGAGAGGTCATGAATTTTTAGTTGGATAGGGCCACATACTAGAGGACTTGATTTCTCATCCTTGGAGATTAGACTGGGGATCTTGCATGCTAGCCCAGTTATATCATGATTTACACAAGGTTGTATATAGGCACAATGCAGCTATATCTGCAGGTGCAGTGTTGCTACAGCTATGGACTTAGGAGAATATCCCTATCACTAGACCTATATCGGCATGAGTGTGAGGTTGAGGATATCCGTATGAATTTCTGTATGATGGCTGTCTGGGCAAGGTTGAGTTCTGGCATCAGACTATTGACAATATTGATCAAGTCATATGGAGACCACATTTGGGCTACGAGGAATGGAGAGAGGATGATGATGAGATTCCATATATGTTTTCCCCTTGGTGGATGATTGGTCGATCACCACTATGTATAGATAGATTCTACTTTGGGAGATTCCTCCAATAGTATGGTCATGTTTAGGATATGCCACAGGGTATGGCATTGTATGCTAGAGTATAGGCAGAGCAATCCATGTGGGGAGATCAGGTTGATTATTAGTTTGCATGTGTATAGATCAAGTGGCTAGGCCATGTCAGATGGGATATGATGGAGCATGTGGCCGATGTAGGTATGTCCACTAAGTATCAAGAGAGGTTTTCTCTTCATAGATTTACTAGATTCACAGATCCAGCAGAGCCTATTCCTGATGTTGATGAGCTATCTGCTAATGATGGAGATGGAGATGATAGTGGTGATGGTGGTAGGAGACCCCAAAGGTAGAGATTATAGAGAGTACCTAGGGCTCCTTCGGTATAGAGAGCTATAGGACCTCAGATGTAGGGTGGACATGTGAGAGCTCGAGGTGGTGGGTTTGGAAAACCTAGATAGAGGTGAGTATAGGTACCGATGCAGAGACAGGTTCAGGCCATTCCAGCTGTAGCTTAGGCTAGGAAGAGATAGAGACAGGTACAGGAAACCAGACAGGTTCCTTTACAGGGTCAAATTCCATAGAGACCAACATCTTTGTAGACACAGGTACCCCCTTAGGTAGATCCATAGGTTATTGTAGCACAACTTTAGGGTGCACCTCAGATATAGGTGATACCACATGTAGTATTAGAACCTCAAGTACCATAGGCACCTCAGGAACCTCTAGTTCCTCTTATTTTTGATATCTTAGTATAGGATGTGAGAGGATTACAGGCAGGGATGACTACAATTACTGGAGGTTTGGATCAGGTGACTACGATGTTACAACAGTTCTTGGCTACGATGGTGCAGTTACCTACGAGTGCTAGCACAAGTTAGGCACCACCTCCCACTCAGGATAGAGAAGGTGATAGGGGTCCCAATGGGTCAAGGAATGGATCAAGTGTCCTGATTGGGTCTTGAGATAGATAGGAGCTTGATATCTAGATATTGCATTGATGTATCATATGGAATTTTGATCAGGACTATTGTATGGATCATTTTGTTGATGTATCTTTTATATACTGATTTTTTATAGACATTTGATGATGGACATTTATCTATGATGCTCTTTGATTGATTTCCCTTTGGTGTTGATGTGAGATTTCTTGATATGCATATCTACATGATGTCTATGATGTACTTACTTCTTATTTATGCTATGGATGCAATGTCTTAGATTATGACATAGATATATGGATGCAAATGATGTTTATGAAACTATTTCTATATGATTTTGATTTTATCTTCATGTATGGTTTATGCAATGCAATGATATGGATGCAATACTTAGTGCAAAGGTAACATGAATGCAACTATCTTTTTGGATTTTGATGTATGCAACTTAGTTTACAAAATGCAATTCTAAAAGATGAAGGATAAATGAATAATGATTAATGTATCTTTTCTTTTGTTTTTCTCAAGATATGTATAAATAATGATTAATGATTAATGCTACGAATGAATGCAAAAGCTAATCTCACATAAGTGATTTGAAACCATGGAATTTGATGTAACCCCCAAAAATTGATGAATCCCCTTGTACTTGGAAAAATTACTCTAAAATAATACAATTAATCTAACATGAATATGCAATGCAATGCAACTAAAGGTCACTAGATTTTTGTGAAAGAACTAAAAAAGAGATATATTTTCATCATTGAGAATTGTGGAACTTGGAGTCGATACAATCCTTACTGGTGCCATTGAGGCCATAAGAATATGAATATGACTTTCATTCCTCTTTTAGGAACCTAGTACAACCCTCACTAGTTGAAAGACCAACTATGAGAGTATGAATACCGGTTTCAATGGATTCAATGTTGCAAGTGGATTTTGGTATTAAGATATTGAAGATCTAAATAGCCAAGGTATCCTTTTGCATAAACAAACAAAGGTTAATCCTCCTTCCTATATGAATTTCCTCGATGGTTCTTTGATGACCATGTCATTAGATGAATTCACACAAGTTAAAGAATCTTCCTCAAATCAGTCAGACAAAAGCCAAGAAAACATCATGTCTCCATCATCACCAATCTAGTCAAAAAATCATCGATTAGTTAAAAAGACATGACTCAAAAAAGTCAATGAAAAACTCATCAAAAATTCCAAGTGTATCATAAGGTATCGATATTTTCAAAAAGAATTCCAAACAGTCTAATCATTTAGGGTATTGTCAATTTTTAATCCTGATAAAATAAGTCAATGAAACTCAAGGATCATGTTGTAGGATTAAACTGTTTAGGGTTGAACAATGATATCCATCAAAGGTTCCAAAATATCTCTCCTCTAAATTATAAAAATCTGGTTCTATTGTGTGATCAAGATGTTGCACTTTTGAATCTGTTTGGTACCAAAAATCCATGATGTTTGCCCCCAATTGATAAATGTGATCAATGTGAAACTTAGTGCAAATGAAACCTAGAATTCAACAATGCAGCTGAAAGGCTTTATTATGACTTATGCACAAATGATGAATGCAATGAGGATATGGACAAATGAGATGTTGAAAGGAAATATGTACAAATGTGACTAGGAAAGACCTAAGGGACAAAAGGCACCTACTTCCAGGTTTTCACCTTTTGGGATTATTTCTCTTTTTCTCTTTTTTGCTTTTTTTTTTGCTACCAAGGCGCCTATTGCTAGGTTTTCACCAAGGCACTTTTTTCTTTTTCAAAATTTTATTTTATTTTTTATTTTTTTGTTATCATCAAGGCACCTATTTGCTAGGTTTTCACCAAGACAACATTTTTTTGATTTTACAATGTTTTTGATTTCTCCATGCTCAATTTTTTCCCTTTTGTTATTTTTTTATGCTTTTCCAATGTTTTTGACTTTTTGATCTTTCTAATTTTTTTGTATTTTGATATTTTCTCCTTTTTTTGGATTTTTACTTTTTCTCATGTAAAAAGAAGATGCTGACTCATCCGATACTCTCATCTGATACTCTTTCATCTGATTAGGTACAAAACCTCTTTAAATGGATGCTATTAATGGGTTCTTGCAACTCATCCCCTTCACAATCGGCTAGTTTGTATGTTCCCATTCCAAAAGAAGAAATAATTACAAAAGGACCAAGCTAATTTTCTTCCCATTTTCCTTTCTTTTCCCTATTTGTCTAATTTTTAGGGTTTTCTCTCAACACTAAGTCTCCCACTTGAAAGGATCTTGGTTTGATGTGTTTGTTGTAGTTTCTTAAAATTTGATTTTGATACACTTTTAAATGATCATATGCTTATGTTTTATGTTCCTCCAACAATTCCAATTGTTGAAGTTGGGTAACCCAATAATCCTCATCCATGATTAATCCATGCAATGACACTCTTAGGGATGGTATTTCAACTTTTAAGGGTAGAAAAACTTCGGCCCCATAAACCAAGGAAAATGGTGTAGCTCCTGTTGGTGTACGGATGCTAGTTTGATAGGCCCAAAATGTCGAGTTTATCTGAATATGCCAATCTCTTCCTGACTCATCAACTGATCTCTTCAATATTTTGAGAATGTTCTTGTTTGTAGCTTCGGCTTTTCCATTACCTTGAGGATAGTAAATGGAGGAAGAATGGTGAATAATATGAAATGTTTCACAAATTTCATCCACATCTTTGTTCTTGATTTTTTCCATTGTCAGTAATGATGGAATGAGGAATACCATATCGATAAATAATGTGATTAAGGATAAACATAGAAATCTGCTTCCTTGTGGCAGTTGTCAAAGGAACGGCCTCTACCCACTTAGTGAAATATTCTATCACTGTGAGGATATACTTATGTCCATTAGAAGATGGTGGGTAAATCATGCCAATTAAGTCAAAACCCCATTGATAAAATGGCCATGGTGTGACAAATGAATGTAATTCTTGTGTAGGTGCATGAATCATGTTGCCACGATATTGGCATTTAGCAAAAACTTTCACAAATTGACAAGCATCTTTTTCTAAGGTTTTCCAAAAATACCCCAAGCGAAGGATTTTCTTTGCAAAATTTAATCCACTAGAATGCGACCCACAAATCCCCTCGTGAACAGCTCTTAAAGCTAACCTTGATTCCTCTTCCTCTAGACATCTAAGGAGTGTTCTGTCAGACTCTTACAATACAATGTGTCTGATAGGATGGTATAACGAGCCGATTGTCTTATGAAATGTCATTTTTGGGCTTGGGTTTGGTCCAAAGGTAAGGTTTGGTTTTTAAGATAAGTATAAATTGGTCCATACCAAGGTGAGTCATGTCCATTAAGAAGGGAAATAATTTGGGTATCGGGTAAGTCAAATGCCGGTTTTGCCAACTCTTCCACCAAGAATTTGTACCTCGCATTCTGATCAGGCATTTGGAGTAATTAAGCTAAAGTAGTGATTGCATCGGCTGCTCTATTTTTGTCTCTTGGAATTTTCTCAAAGGTAATCAAAGAAAAATATTTTTTCCAATCATCCAACATCCTTTTATATGGCATCAATTTTTCATCTTTGGTATTGTATTCATCATTGATTTGGTTGATGACTAATTGAGAGTCTCCATAAACTTGTAATTCCATGACATTCCATTCCAAAGCCATTTTGAGA
>MU227284.1:1383637-1404583 GCA_018584345.1 Thuja plicata
ACCTTTGGAAACATCTGATATTTTGACTTTTTTAGGTTCTAGCACTGCCACATGGTGGTTTTCACCACTAGACCTTTTCATTTTTTTATATTTTTTTCTTTTATTTTGTGGATTGAGAGGTTGGACCCCTACCTCTATCATCGTGTCTGGATTATATTCATTGATGGAAGAAGATGGCTCAACCGCATTTAGGTATTGGGCCATTGCAAGGTCATTGGGAAAGTATAATAGGTCATTTGGTTCGAAAAAATCCCAATCAGTGAGTTCAGGGTGCATTAAGGATAATAATTCATTTGGAAAAATTTCATTCAAAGGGTTTAAGGAAATGACCTCATTTGAAGGCTCATACATTGTATTGCTTAGGTCTATGACATGGGCTTCCTCAAGATGTTCCATGGAAGCTAGATCAAAGTATCCTTCACTAGAGTCCTCGCTGATTTCCATGGGAAAGATTGCATGTGGATTAAATACAACATTTGAATCATGCCCCCACAAAGGTACCCAAGGTTCACCTACCCATTGACTAGTCCTAGATGCTTGCCTTATGTTGGATTCTTGAGGTTCACTTGACACTTGTGTAGAATTCGAGCCTTGATGTTCATTTTCTTGACTTGTAACATTGGGAATAGTTGCATATGTATGCATAACATCAACTTCTATGTCATGACAAGACTCTTCAGAAAAGGAATCCCACTCATAATCCATAGAATCATCTTCACTTTCGGAACCAACCATGTGCACATGTTCATGGGAATCATGCATTAGACTTGAAATTTCTCCTTTATGTTGAAAACCTATTATGGTTTTCTCTTCTTTTTCTCTCCAAGCTGGTTCAATAGGTTCTAATAACCCTCTATTTTGAACTCCTAAGGGTCCTCTTCCCTTATATCCCATATTTTTCATGATTTGATACCCTTTCCCATATTGATTGGTTTGAATGTTTATGTGTTGTACCCTTTCCATAGAATGATTTGAAGTGTCCTCTTCCTTATAGAGCCATTGTAGTACTTCATTATCCTCCTTCTCTAAGGCAGATTTATCACTCTCTCGTACAAAATGAGCATTGTATTTATGAGAGGGATGAGCACTTGTTGGCTTCCCATGTGTCCTAAGAGAGGTTGGTAAATCAAATAGGGAAACAAAATATTCCCCCACTCCCTTGGAGTTTATTTTACATTGTTTTTCAAAGGTGTGCATTAATTCACTCATCTTTTGATAGTGGTCCTTCTTAGCTTGTTCTCTTTCTTCCTTGGTAGGTTTCAAAGTTTCCATCCTCAATGTAGAAGTCTTAACTGAATTATCATGTGAATTTTGACCCTCATAACTCATCTTTTCCTTTCCCTTAGTTGTTGTAGTGGAGTTAGTTTGATTAGGGTTTGAGATGGAAGTAGCATTTGATGTCAACTTTGAATTTTCCTCTTTGGATTCTTCAATAGTATCATTAGGGATGACTCCTTCCCTATTGTGAGGAATAAATAATTCATGACTTAGCTTCAATGTGTTGCAATATTGGAAGGGATTTTAATCTCCTCCAATTGTGATCTCCTCACCTATATGTGGAAATTTTATGCATTGGTGATAAGTAGAAGGTACCGCTTGCATCTCATGAATCCAAGGTCTTCCCAATAGGATATTATAAGTTAATTTCATGTCGAAAAATTGACATATGGTATCTTTTTTGATAGGTCCCACTTGGATAGGTATAAAAATCATGCCTTTTGAAGACCTTTCTTCCTCATCGTAAACCTTAATTGTGATTTGCTTCTTAGGGTCAATAGATGATTCGGATATCCCTAAAGAATTGAAAAGGTTTAATGTACAAATATTGAGACTGACTCCCCCATCAATGAGAACTCTCTTAACCCTATGCCTTTGGATTAACACTACTATATGCAAGGGAAAATTTTGAGGGTGGGTAATAGACATGTCATCTTGTTCAGAGAATGAAAGGCAATGAGGAGCTATGTGATGTCCCACCATATTTTGAAACTTATCCTCCTCCAAGGTTATAGGAACATTGGTTTCCACTAGGGATTTTTCCAATATTTCTTTGTGATTAGGAGATAATTTCAACAACTCCAAAATAGAGATTTGTGCTAGAGTTTTACAATTGATCCACCAAACTACAAGGCCTTATTAAAGAAGATGTTGGTTTAGCCAAAGTAGTTGTTGAAGTAAGACCAAAGGTTTTAGGGGAACTTCCTTGTAGGGTACCTTTTTTTGCTTTCCCCCTAGTTACAACATTAGAAGACTCTTGAATAGGTTGTTCTTTGATTACCACAACATTGATAGTACTATCATGTCCGGATAGGGCATTAATAGTATTGTCATAGGTATGGGAAAAGTTTACATTGTTGTTACTTCTTGAATTGTTGCCATTGTTCCCTCCATTGTTTGACTTGGAAGATTCACCCTTTTTCATGTTTGTATAAAGGAGTCTTAAAGGCCATGTGATCTTCATTGTTTTGAGGGCCTTCTACCTTTATCACACCATTGTCAATTAGGTCTTGCACTACATTTCTCAAATGCATGAAATCATTTGTCTTATGTCATCGATTTATATGGTATTCACAATGACTAGAATCACTCCACAATGTAGGTTTGATTTGTGGTTCATATGGTTGAGCTCTAGGTAAGTCAATAAGCTTATTAGAAATGAGGGTTATTAATTCCTTCTCAAGGGGTTCACCCAAAGGTGTGAATGTTCTTTTAGGAGTTGGTGTAAAGAAAGGCTTAGGTTTGTTAGCCCCTTGATTGTTCCCAAAGTTATTATTGTTATTGTTGTTGTTGAAAGGTACCTTGGGTTCTTAGGTCAAATTATTAGCTTGAGAAAATCTTTTGGTAAGATTAAAAGGGGTGGCCTTCAAATTGTTAGCCTCTACAACTCCATCATTCACCACTCCTTTATTTTTATTCCTCATCCAAAACCGGTTATTGTTAGGAGGATTTCTATTTTGGTTGTTATTGGAGGTATTGTTGTTGTTGTTTTTATAAAGCTTTAATTCTCCACTTTTGACCAATACCTCTGTTGTGGTAGCCCCATTCTCAATTAGGTCTTGGAAAGACCTAGGACACTACAATCTTAGCCGGTAATTCATCTCATTAGTCAAGATACTAATAAAGATATCCATCTTCTCTTTTTTAGGTACACTTTGAGGGTATCTAGCAAATACTGCTCTTCATCATTATAAGAAAAGTAGGAATCCTTCTCCCTCTCGTTGCTTGGTATTACATAAATTTATCATCGTAACCTCATGTTTGATATTGTAGGAATAATAAGTCACAAATTTGGAGGCCAACTCTTTGAAGGTTCAGATGCTGGAGGGTAACTACGAAAACCACTCCATGGCCATGCCTCCTAAACTTCTAGGAAATAACGTCATGAGGTAAGTTGTATCATGCATGAACTCTAGGCTCAATGAAAAAAATTCCCTTAAGTGATCTTGAGGATCAGTTGTTCCTTCATATTTGTCATATTTAGGAAAAATAACATTAGTTGGGAATGGAACCATGATTAATGAATTATCAAATGGAAAAGGACACAAGGCTTTGATAGAAAAGGGTTTAGGAACCCCGCTTTGTTTCATTGTGTCCAATTGCATTTGGAAGAGTTTGAATTGTTTATTCATGATATCAATAGGATTAGCCTTAGCTTCTTTTTTCTTAAGTTGATTGACATCATAGTCATGGGGAATTTTGAGACCTGTTTGTGCTAGGTCTAGGAAGTATTTTTCTTTGTCTTTTTCGAACACTTTTTCCATGAGCTTCATGAAGAAGGGAATTTTCATTTCTTCATTAACCTTTTCATCAGTTGTTTCTTCATCATTAGGGTCAATGTTTCCCCATTGTTATTATTATTGTTTAACCCTTGGTTTTTAGGGTCAAGATTTCCTCCTCCAAGATTGTTGTTGTTTAACCCTTGGTTGTTAGGGTCAACTTTTCCTCCTCCATTGTTATTTTTGTTTGACCCTTGGTTTTTAGGATCAACAATTCCTCCTCCATTTTTGTTTGTGTCTTTGTTAACATGATTGATTTGATCGGGGTCCATATTGCCAAATGGAAAGGACATTGTTGGCTTTGTCTCGTTTATAGGTTCTTGTAAGGGTCTTGAAGAAGTAAAGTTATCACTTGGAAATGGACACTCCTGCCTTAGATAGGATCCGTCAGGTTGTAGGGTAGACTTGATATAATGAGATCGCATAAAATCCACCATGAACATAAATTGTATAAAGATCTTAGGCTTTTGTCTTCACTTAAATGATCAATCCTAGGATGATTTTGTGAAATGTCCAAAAATGGCAGATTATGATCAAGTTGAAAGTACACAGAGGTAAAATGTCCAAAAGGGTATCCAAAAATGTAGGTATCTTGTTTCCAAACCCTCGATAAATATCCACTATTTTCCCTTCTTTGTTTCTGGGCATCACTTCCTATTGCGTACGTGTCACTTTAATGTTGGTACACGTTGACTGGAATTCCTTTACGTGGCACTCTTCAGTTAGTATGCGGCATTTTCCTGTTGATAGGTGTTATTGAATTATTTTTAGGCAACACTTTCCAGTGACTTGCGTAGTTTTTGACAAATGACAGGCGTCGTTTTAGTTTCTTACATGTCACAGAACTGTCTGTAGGCGTCATTTAAATGATCATACGCAGCACTTTACCAATCAAAGTTGAATTTTCAATTTTTTTAAGGTTTTAAAAGTTTAAGGTCTTTGATCAGATCTGTCAGAGAAGATTCTTTCTTGAAAATGAAATACAAACTCAACACTCACATCAAATTTGCATCATAACCCTAAAACAACACTAAAAGTGTATGTTCTTGGTTGTTTTTACAAGTATATCACAATAAAGTCTTCCAAGAAATCTACCTAGAGTCAAACAAATGTGGCTTTTAATAATGGCTCTAGAAGGTAGGCTTACTATTTTAACTGGGTTTTAATGACATCTCCATTCTAAATCATGTCAATTTCCTTTACCCCCTTGCGGGCTTCCCACATGCATGAAAGTACAATTTTGCCCAATCCCGAAGGACTACTCAAGGAAGTGAGGATGAATTGCACACAACTTAGTCACTTTTTGATTAAGGTAAAGTGCATTTATTTATAGTGGGTTGGATGATATCGCGGCTAAATTGATTGTCTCCCACTTTGGGTTGTTCCTTCTCACCGGCTTCGTAAAGGAATTCTCGGGAGGCATGCCCTCTAAAGTTCTATTTTAATCTAGCATATATGGAAAGCGGAAAATGAACTTAGTCCAACAAGTTTGAGAGTTTGATTCACTCAAAAAGTGAAGAGCATATCCCTATTGTCTTCCTTCATTCCAAACACTTCAAACACTTTTTGTTCTTTTTCAACCCCTTGACAAGGAGGTTCTTATAATGGAAATGTTTGGTTAATTCCTTCCCTTTCTTTCTACCAAATTGAACTCACACGTTTGGCTTTTTGATCCACTTCGAAAAGTGGAGAGCATATGCCTAATGTTTGTTCAATTTGGACAATAATAGGGTTTTTTTCTATTAAACTAGATTCAAATGAAATGCCATAATATAATCAATTCAAGCTTGTTAAGATAAGTACTTCATTTTCGAAGCTAGTAAAGGCTAGGTGCATTTTTGATGATTTTTTTTTTTTGCTACTCACCTAGTGGCAATCGTTCCCACTCTGGCTCCTCCAACAAGTTAGTCAACACAACCACCAAAGTGAAGAAAAACTAAAAATGAATTTGACAACATGCTCCTAAGTTCCTTTTGATCAAATTTGCAAGAATCAACTTAAAGAACTCAAAAAAAAAGAAATCAAATGAAAGAGTAGGGAATTTCTTTTTGTAAGCAAAAAATACCTTTATATAATGATCATATAAATTTTCTTCTTCCTTTAAATTTTCTAAAATATTGAAAGCATGAATTTTCTTATCATGTTTAGTTTTTTCTCTTCTTTGCTAGGCTTTGTAACTCGAAATTCTGGTTTATGTACCTTCCTGTGCTTGCTCATCTGCGGGAAAAACACAGACAAAGAATTAGAAATCAGAATTTAATGATTTGACAACAAAATAAAAAAAAAGCACTAAGCGGCATTTAGAAGCTAATACATGGCATTTATCTGTTAGTAAGCGACATTTAAAACATTTAAAGTGAAATTGAAACTTTAACAAGTGACATTTAAAAATGCACAGGTGGTAAAGTAAACTTCACAGGCATTACAAAACATTTAAAATGAGTCACATAATAGATCACACACGATAGTTGATAGTTCACAGACGGGACTTTGCAGCTTACAGGTGATTCTTTACTGGCTTACGTGTCACACTTTGTCTCATACACGACAAAGAAAATAAGACAAAAATAGAGTAGAAACAACATGCGTCATTTAACGGTTCACAAACGTCATCAGATTGCTCATACGCATCATTTAACCTATTTTCTGTAAATAGACACCAAAAATGAAGCCAAAAACACACAAAACTTGATAAAACGATGGAAAATGAGGCCTAAAGCCCCATGGTGGGTGCCATTTATGTGTGAGTTAATAAACCTTCATGAAATTAGGATAATTAAGCACAATTCTATGGAAAGAAATAAACAAATTAATCTAAAGAATTGCATTTAAAATCCATAACATCTCATGGTTCTCTAACTAGGCTTTGCAAGTAGAACTCTCAGGCTTAATCTCTACTAGTGACCTTCCTAGAATGAGAAATTGATGATAAAATGCCTAATCTAGCTCTCAATTCTCTTAAAGATGATACAAAATTGAATTCAAATGCTCTCATGAAATGATAAAATCTCTCAATTTACTATGAAATGATCTCACTATTTCTCAAATTTCTATGAAATTGCCTATAATGAGGATGCTTTGCATTCAAATTTTCTAGGACATGCTTTATGCTTGAAAATGGCTTGTATTTACAGTAAAATCCCAAGGGTAGGGGGTAGAGTGAATTGATCATGGGTTAATCCTTGGTTGAGTTTGATCTCTCAAATGGTTTCAAATAAGGGGACCATTTAAATGTTGTCCTCAAAGGGTGGGACAATATGAGTGGATGAGATTTAAAAGGGTAAATGAGAGGTTGAGATGCAAAATTGGAGTGATCCATGTGCAAGTGTATTCTCAATTCTCATTGGCTCTTTTATTTGTGTTGAAAAGATATTAGGATTTAATTAATTCAATCAATTAACTAAATTAGCCATGTAGGGGAATAGGTTCAATTTGATTTTTGTTTTAAAACTATACAATTAATTGATTAAAATCAATTATATAGTTTTAATTGATCCCTTTTAGGCTGATATTTGATTATTTGATATCATTATTAATTAATCCTTTGATTTTGATGATTTAATCCTAATTTGATTGATAAATGTCTATTTAATTTATTTTGATCCATTTTGAAGCATTTTGATGAGATTTTACTTGAGATTTGCAAATTTTGATGATATTAAGATACATGGTCAATTTTGTGTATCTACAGTAGTTTATTTGGTCAATTGGTAGTTTATTTAAGACAATATTTAAGACATTTTAAAAAGAAATTGTCTTAATTTGAGACAAAATAAAAGTTGTGTATTGTCTTAAAATTTGTCTTTGAAAGAGTGTCTTAAATTATTGTCTTAAATGATTGTCTTAAACTATTGTCTTAAAATTTGTCTTAAAAAGTGTCTCTATAAGAGGGTGCGGTGGAATTGAACCACCATCCTCCTACTTGTAAAGAAGACGCTCTTCCATTGAGCTAGCACCCTTTCAAAACAATTAATACCCTTCAAAATCTAGGGTATTCAAACATACTTTGGTTTATAGTGAATTTTAAGATTGGATACTAGTTAAGAACATGTTTGGTGAAGAAAAAGAGATGGTTCTCTTTCTAGGAGATCTATCTACTTTAGGACCCGTTGTAAGCTTGGATGTTATTTCAATGAAAAGCTGAATTGAAGCATAAAAATATTGCGCATGAGACTTTGGTGCACACATATGCACATTTATACATTCTTTGAATGTTCATCTATTACTTGTAAAAGGTAAATTTAAAAAAAATAGTCTGCTTAAATAAATCTAAACTAACCATTTTTGTAAATTTGCAACAATTTTAAATTTTGTTGGGTACTTTATACAAAACTAACAAATAATATAGGTAGCATGGAATTACTTGACATATATTGATGGTAGAGTTTTGAATCATTAGAAACTATATAAAAAGACCTCATAGACTTGTGATCTCTACACTATTTATCCTAAAAATGGCCTTTGTTGATTCAAATTTCATCTATGTTGATTCTACTCATTTCTCACCTTAGCATAAGAATAACATAAAGTAACAATTTAGCTAGAAATTATCTTATCTACAATTGAATCTCGATCAACTAAGAACTATCCTATCAAACAATAAATTGCAACTAATCATATAGGAAGTTATTAAATTCCCATTAATCAATATGAAAAGATAACTAGAGTGCAAAGTGTAAAATCATTCAAAAACATTATATAATCAACACAAATTCATCCCATAATCTTTGTGAATAAAATCATCAACACATAAATATGGCATGCATGGAAAATAGCCTATCGATCCTTTCAATATGAAATCTGTCTCAAATTTTAGCCTTAACCAAGTTGGGAGTTTAATATGCCTCTAGTATCACTTCTCTTAACTTAGAATTTATATTAGTTAACCAATCATCTAGTTCACTTGGATTCTGAGTAAGAAAAAGAAAAAAATAAAATATGAGATGTATAAAACTCTTACTTCCTTCTTTGTATTATAAATCTTTCTCAAAACATTGCAATCTAATAAGATATTAATATCTAATAGAAATAGATTATCAAACAACCTAACCTCTACTTTAAAGGGATCTACTCTAGGAGATGCTTTTGTGACCCAGTGGAGAACACATTACATTGCATTGGATGGTAATTGCTTATCAAAATATTCATTAAAGGCAACAAAGAAAAGAATAAACATAAAAAAAGATCACATTTAGTGTGATATATCTCAACCAACAATGTACAAGTCCTGGGATTCAACATCTAAGAAAATCTATATCATGTGAACTGATTGAAAAGGGAAGAATCGATAATGGCCTCAAGATATATCATGCTAAATTTTGGACGCAGAACACCTCAACCTAAAAAAAAACAAGTTCTGAGATACACCATCTACACCAAGGTACATCCATAGTGTGACTAAAAAGGATATAGTTAGACATAGTCTCAAAATGTAAAATTATGTGCAACATACCACACTCTTAACTCAATTAACAAGGTACAAGTCCTAAGATGTAGCATTTAAGAAAAAATTCTTGGCGTGAGGAATACTATTTCTCACCGTTGAATCTAATTGATTTTTGTTTGATCATTTATTTATACAAAGTTTTCAACACTTGAGATAACTCTTACTATCTGGGGGAATCAAGGGTTTCCCTCCTTTTCTTCACCGCCTCTTGTTTCTCTTCATTTTTATGTATTTTGTTTCTATAATTTAAGTTGGGCAACATCACTTTGTTGAAATTACATATTATCAAATTGTTCATTAATACAACACCAACTTATCTAAGCTAATAGAACATTAAATATGACGACCAATCATTCCTTAGCCCTTATATTTATAATCTTAAACCCTTGATATCATTAATATGTAATCACAAGCATAGTAGTAGGATCTTGAGTGATAGAGCTATATCTGTAGCTTCAACATTGGAACAACACTAAAGATGCCTTTCTTATTAACTATTTTCTTTAATAAATAATGAATATTTTGATCTGACATGCAATTAGAATGTCACTAATTAAGTATGATGCAATAATTATACACTAGAAATCTAGAAAATTGAGAAAAAAAGGAATCCAGGGATACAAAGAGTTGGACTGTAGGATAAGAATTGGAATAACTCACATTAACAATGGATGGAATTTGGTATATAAATATCAATGACACAAGCTTCTGTGTTGCCCATCCCAGGAAACAAAATCTATTTCAAATCCAGCTATATAAGACATCTTGATGGTTCTTACTATCATAATTGGGTGATTGAAAAAACATCATTTCAATCTCTTTGGTGGAAAAAGTCATAAAATTGGACATATGTGCCTTTTGATTTTGGTCAATGAAAGTCATAAAAGTCAATGAAAAAACATCATTTCAGAGACAAAGTGTACCCTGAGAAATTTATAATTGCAGATTAGTACAGTCCAAATTGATTAAGTACAGGAATCCTTAGGATGTACAAGAAGACTATAGTCCTAAGTGTAGTTTTAGGATTGTTGTAAAAAAATGGTCCATTGTTGGGACTTGAAAAGGGAATGGTGTCTCTAGGAACACTGTAAAATAAGTGATTCGACATTGAACAAGTTGGGAGCAACTATCTTATGTAACAAGGGATTCAGAGGCTTGTATTGTGAAAGGAACTGCAGACAATCCTATTGAAGGATTAAGTGAAATTGAGAACATTATCAAATTGTAGAAGAGGGAAAGAAAACTACACTTCTTGTTGTGTGCACTCTACACCACTTTGAAATTGAGGGTACAATTTCTAGTATTACACAAAGAAGTACAAAGTATTGACTTAGGAGGCATTGCCAACATCTGTAAGCCATAGAATTTTGAACCGAATATTTACAGGGATAAACAAATTATAGCCTATCACAATGATGGATCTAATCCATCTTCTAACTATATAGTAAGAAAATGGAAGCACTTCCATTATAGACTGGTTTAGCCTTCTGAGTAAGTGGTTTGGCATCATGTCAAGCACCTTGAATGGGTCTCTGACTTGGATCTAGATTTTTACCCTATTCTTCCCCATTTCTCACTTTTCTCCGGCCTATTTTTGACACCCTAAACTACAAACTGGGATTTTTGACCTCAGGTTCAAAGTCAACCTTTCTGGGTAAAGGTCGACCTCAACCTTGACCTAGGTTAGAATCGACCTTTTTTTGGCTCAAGGTCCAGATTTTAGGTTTCTAGGTATCGAGCTTTGAAAATAATTAATTCCCACTTCTGGGTCGGCTATTCCAATCTTTGAAGCAACAATTCTTAAATTATATTTAATATAGGTCCTCCTCTAGGAATATAGGTCTAATTGGAATTTAATTCTCCTATGTAGGCCTCTTTAGAATATTGTGCCCTAGATTCATATATAAGGAAGCTTTCTTCTCTCATTTTATCTAACTATCCAAGACTAACCATGATCATCAACTATCAAAGAATTAAGAAGTGAAATCTAAACATGAAGAAGAAATATTTGAAGCAATCCAAATATCCATTGAAGCATTCATCTATTCTCAAGCATTCAATCACTTCTCAAGAACTCAATTCATCAAGGAGATCCATTGGTAGCCATTGAAGGATTCAAGCTCTATAGAGCCCTCTTGTTGAAGATTTCTCCACCCACATTCTTCCAAGCCTCCTCCTATTCAAAATATCCATTCAAGATTGGTGTTGAAGATATACAAGAAATTTATTTGAGACAACCTACATTCTACATTCTACATTGTCCATCCATTTGGTGCATACATACTTTTGGATACATGGATTCGAATATGCTACAAGGGTTTCCATACAAGAAAGGTGAATTTGTTCATTTACTTTGTTTTACTTATGCAATTTGAAATATACTTTGAGGTTAATTCCAAAACTGGGGTTTGACCAAGGCAAACCCCTCCCCCCAACAAACAAACAATTTTTCTTGCAGGGATAGGTTTAGAACAACGAGTTGGAGTGCAGATTCAGATACCCTTTTTGAAAAACTATCAGGATCTGGAAACAGATTTCTATTAGAGATTTTAGAGGTCGATTCTTCCCTAGGTCAGAATCATAAATTCTGGGTCAATGGCAACATTGACTTGAGGGTAAAAATCAGAAGTGTGTCAGATTGGAAAAATATTTCTGGGGTTTGTTCGTCTTTGCATTTCTGTTCCAGACCCGGTTGCAGATTTTCTAGAAATCGAGTGTAGACCCCCAAAAACAACATTCTTCAGATCTATAACATTTCAAGGTTAATACTTTTCTCCTATTCATTTCAATTAAAGTTCTTAATCTTTCTAAATCTATCACACATTCTTTTCTATAAATAGAATCTAGGGTCTTCCTCTTTACTCTCATTTCCAATAGATTGATTCATTTCTACATGGATCATTCCTTTGGGGTTAATCAATTTGGATCCTTCCTTTGTGTATTTGAGGTTAAAAGGAACATCTTATCTTCCCCACACATTTCAATAAACATTCTAATTTCAAATGTAACACTGTCCCCCATTCATATTTTCTTATGTTACATTTTGGTGACATCCATTTTTATATGTGACATTTTGGCGAACCCGCGATAGACAACTCTTTATTTTTTGGTGTTAGATTTACATTTTTATGTTAGATCTTGCATGCATATTAGATTATCTTTCTTTTATGTTCTTTCATTTACATTTCAAAAATTAATAATCAAAATCTTGATTTTCCTAAATTAGTTCATTTGCATTACATTGGTGTATGAGCTTTACCACTTCTAGTCCTACTTATAGTATCCTGGTTAGAAGAAGCCATAGACTTATGGGTTCCTTTGATCCTGAGTCTTCCTCTCCTTTCCTTAGGATCCTAGATGACAATTTTATCACTCATGATTCCAATCCTTATATGGAGCATAACTCTTCTCACTCATCTCATGATGAGGATGATGCTTTAAGAGTTCCTCCTGAACAAGTACAAAATTTTTTAACAAAACTTGATAAAATGGGAAATTATCTTATTCAATAAAACCATAATCAATATTACATCCAAGCTATATAGGTTCTTAAGAAATTCCTTTATGATAGTGATCAAGGTATTAATTTCTTGCATGATATCACTCATTGTGTGCATTTGAATGTTAAACCTTTAGCTCAAGAGGCTGAAGATCTAGGATTCACTCCTCATGTCACTAGTGAGAGACCTTCTTCCATTCCTTTACCTAGAATTCCTACTTACACTCATCCTTTTATGACTATATCTCTCTCAATTTCATATATTCCTGTGAGTGTTCCACCGGTATATCTACCTACCTCACAACCTTCATATCATAGTGTGCCTTTTACTTATTCCAATCCCCTTCCAACTGTGGTTCCAAGTGTTCCACCAGTTGTGTCTTCCATTCCTACCACTTCCTCCACTTTTCCTAGTGTTCCTAATATTTCCATGCCACCTATTTCTTCTAATGATTCCACAATCATTAATTTGGCTCAAATTGTGTCATCTTTACAACAAAAACTTGCATCTTTAACCCAATCCAAGTTTAGCATTCCTACATGTGACATGCATATTCCTTTATCCTTAGACATTATTCGTGCTACTATCCCTCAGCAAGCTGATATGCCTCATCTTGAGAATTAAAATGGTAAAGGATATCCTGTTACTCATGTTAAAACATTTCAAATCCCTTGTAGTGATTATGCTCATGACCATAGGATTTTAGCTAAGCTGTTTGCTAGAAATTTTTGTGATAAGGCTTTGCAATGGTACTGTTCTTTACCTCCTTATTCTATTTATTCTTTTCCTAAAACTTCTAATACCTTCATCCAACAATTTCAAAATAACATTGGTCCGCAAGTGTCCTTAATTGATTTAATGCATTGTAAACAAAAAATTAAGGAAAAATTGACCAATTTTATTGGTAGATTTAAGCATTTGTATGCTCAGATTTCTTATCCTATTCTTGATATTGATATTCAACCTATGTTTATTTCAAATTTACAAAAGGATAATAGAGATAAGATTCTGCTTACTTAATTTACCTCTTTTCAACAACTTTGTGCAACACTTCATCATTTTCAATTACAAGTGAGTCAGTTTGAGAGTAACAATCCAATGGCTCATGTACCAGTTGATAAGAGTGATGCTACTCCTAATCCTAATAATTTTCGTAAACCTAACAACTATGTCAAGATTAATAAACAGCTGAATGCAGTTGCTGATCAAGTCGCTGTTGCATCCAACAATGCCACTTCTGCATCCACTACTTTTCATATGAATCATACATTTACTCCTCTCTTTGAATCTTTACATTCTATTATGAGTAGGTTGTTTAGTTCTAATATGATTACCTTTCCTCCTATTTGAACTCTTCTCCCTACCAAAATAGCATCAAAATCCTTTGATTCTAAATATTTTTCTCAATACCATCGATAGAATGGCCATGATACTGAAAAATGTTATTCTTTAAAGCATAAGGTTCAAGAATTAATCGATTTAATGCTTTATCTATTGATAAATTTGATGGTAATGGGAATAAATATGTCTCTCCTCCTAATTAAAACCTTCAAATCTATACGAATCCTTTACCTACACATGATACTAATACCATCGCTCAACCATCTTCTGCAGATATTGTTTACAATTCAAAGATTGATGATCTCAATCACATTTTTAATCATGTGGAGTGCGCTATTTCACCTCAAACTATTTTTCAAGATCCTTTGCCTCCACTCCAACTTCAAGTTCCACCTAAACCTCAGAAACAAAATAAAGATAAACAACCTAGGGAACTCTAAATTACCTTTGATGATTCTGAGACTATTAAGGCTCCTGATGGCCCCCTTTATATTTATGCTAGGATTGCTAAGATAACTACGTGTGGTTGTCTTGTTGATACCACATCTTTAATAAATTTCATTACTAAGGAAAACATTTTTATGAAAAACCTACAATGTGATTATTATGATACATTTGATGCATGGATCCAAACATGTAATGGTTTTCTCTATCCCTCACTTGGTTCTATTAACTTTCCCGTTAAACTTTGTGGTAAAGTTGTAGATACTACCTTCATTTTCGTTCCTACTTCTGATCAATTTCAAGTCAAATTTGGTTTTCCTTGGATAACTGATATGCATCCTATTGCTTCTCTTATTCATAAATGTCTTAAGTTCATTCATAATGGAGAAGTGAAAACAATTAATCATAGTTTTTATCAACCTTCTAGGCCTAGAGATTGTGCTACTCTTGATTTATTTTGGCCTTCATTACCTAATTCATGTCCTCCTTTCCTTGATAACCTTTTTCATTCATACCAAGCCTATAAACATCGCAATATTGTCGAGTTAAGCATGCCTCAGATAGATCTTAACCATGGTCTTTTTCCCACTCCTTCCATACCTTCTTTATCCATTAATGATAGCTCTATTACTCAACCTCCCAGTGTCGCTTCCCAACCTACTGTGAATCCTACCAATCCTCCTATAGAACCTATGAAGGAACCAATTTTTATTCCTCCTAGTCCTCAACATGTGTCAAACAAAGAAAAATGAAACAAATCTTTTAATGAATGTCATAAGAAGCATAGGGCTAATGCTAGGGCCCATGCCTCTGTTCTTGAAAATTCTTTACCTTCTTTTGACCAACCTATGCCTGATGTGTTGGAGGAAGTTAATGTTCATAATGATGTTAAGATGAATGAGTATGATGATCCTATTCGCATCTTAGATCCTATTTTAATCAATCTTGATGAGGAGGATACTCTTGATGATCCTATTGATCTTAGTGATGAATATGAGACCATTGATATTGATACTAATTTACCTCATATGCTTTCAAATCAATTGATAATTACACCTAGTATTGAGCAATGTGATTCTCAAGAGGATCCTTGTTTGGAACTGGCTATTATTCCTACTGTATTGTATATAGTCCCTCTTGCGAGTTGCCCACCTTCCCTAAATGATATAAACTGAGATGGGGAGAGTAGGTGATGCACTTGATTGGCTTGTCCTTCATGGTAGCCCTTTTTTTTGTTTTCCTACTGTATTGTGCTTCTCCCATAATGTGTTTGCTAAATGTTTGTTAGACTCTTTTATATGCCCTTGTTACTTCATTGGTACAAGGTGATAAAAGAATCAAAACTGTTATACAATTCCTATATATGTATCTTCACTCTTCTATATGTTGTTTTCATGTTATGTTATACTTTTTCTATTGTTTGTAAATGTTTTCCTTGTGTAGTCCGCTTGGATCTATGACATTGTAGCACTGATTCTTTTTGGTCTCCATGTTGTGGTTTGAAAAGACTCTTCTTTGTAACTCTTGAGTTTGTGTTCCTCCATTGTGATTGTAGTTCTACTTTCTTTGGGGAATGATGTAATTTTCAATAATATCATATCTATATATACATATTATCTTATGATCATATTGACCCCACAGTAGGTAGATACCTTCTATGTTCTTTGTATGTTTATGTGGTATTTCCCATGATTTATCTTCGTCTGGGGGCACCTCGTAGTGGAAACATAATCAGTGGAGTTGTTTATCTTTCTATTAAATCCATTGCTCCTGTTAAAGTGTTAGCAATGACTTTAACATGGGGGAATATGCTCTACTCACTTTTTTCACACACTCACTTTCAAAATATTTTCAAACTTAAAACTTTCTCCCTTTATAGATTAAAGACTAATCCTTAAAGCATAGATTTTTACCTTATAGGATCTCTTGATCCCTCTAGTTTAAATTTATATGGATCTCTAGATCTCCCTGATGGGTTGACTACTAAGTAGCCACATTCACTAGGTGGTTCAACTCCATATTTCCAGTTGCACTATTTCCTTGTGTGGTTCACAAAGGGACATAAGTTCTCATTGGGAGAGGTAATCACACACTCTCTCTCTCTTTCTCTTTAACTGGCGATGTCTCTCTTATCATGATCTTAGGGTTGATAAAGACTTAAGTCCCTGGGGGCTTGATGATTCCTTTGTCCCTTTTGATTTCAATAAGATTATATTTTCTTCATGATATCCTTTACCAAGAGTTTGCATCGAGTCCATACTCTTGCTAAAGTCAGGGCTAAATGTATAGTCGGAAAATGGAAGCACTTCTATTATAGTCTAGTTTAGCCTTCTGAGTAAGTGATTTGGGGTCATGTCAAGTGGTGCAGGGCACCTCCCTATTTGATTTTTTAGTGTTTTTTAAGGTTTTTTTAGGTGTTTGTGTGTGTGTTAGAATAATACCCAAGGGGTTGGATGCAATGATAATTTAACTTCATGCTTGTAAGAGCCTTAGTGCTCATTAGGTGTTTTGGGTCTATTTTGGCTTCAAATAGTGTAAAGTTTCCATTTTAGTGAAATATGGGTTAGAGGTGTGTTTTAGGACCCTACATATCCTATTTAGGGTCTTAGAAGTCAACATCAATCATCGAGTTGACAAACAAGGTCAAAATGCTCAAAACACAAAATGTTGCTAGCAACTTTAAAAGTTGCTCGAGCAACTTTTGCAAGATTTTGCAAAATGTAGTTAGAACTATTGTAACTACCCCATGCTCAGTATATAAGCATGGATTCAATGTTTGGAGGAAGTTAATGAGATTTTGGATTGAAACATTTACTTCTGACACCCTTGTATGGATGACTATATCTGCATTCTAGTAATTTGCACTATATCTTTGCTACTGTACGGATGTGTACGGATTGGCATAGGTGATCAGGATCCATGGAAGTGTAGTGTTTCCTTTTAGCTTTCATGTTCAGTAGATAGTTTGATTTCAAGTGTTTTTAGTGTAAAGTTAGAGGATTTTGTAGGTCACTGGTCTGATAGAGACAATACAGTGTTACCTAGCTAGAAATGGCTCTAACCTAAGAACTGTCCAGTGGAATTGACTGAAACCATGGGGGAAGTAGGGTTAGAGTCTGTAGATAGGATTTCAGTTTCCTTTCTTGTTGTTTCAATTGATTTCTTAGGACAAAAGTGAAACTCTATGGCTGACTAGTGAATCCAGGTGAGCCATGACAGGGAGAAGAAAGAATTTGAGTAAGCACTCATAACCTTTTGGGAAAGACTTAGTGGCATTTTTAGATGCCCTAGTTGGTCTCCTAAGAGGATTAGAAGGTGGAAGGAGGAGAATCAAATATTTGAGATAATTTTAACAATTATTCACGTTGACTGGTCCAGAAGCCTAATTAATAGGCTATAATCTAGGGCATGCAATAGACTAGGGTTTTGGGTACTTTCAGAGGTCAAGTTTTTGGGTTCTGACAGTGTTGGGTGATTTCTTAAAGATTTTCAAGTTTGCTTGTGGATTTATTTGGAGATTTTGGGAGCATTTGGCCAAAATCGGTGAAAAAAGACCTACTAGGAATTGAGCAATTAGGCCTCCTAGTGAAATAATGACCAACTAGACTGGTAAAGAGTCTTGGAGTATTGGGATGAGTGTAGAATGATAGAGAATGGGTCAAGAAGTTTGTTAAGAGTCTTGGTGAATGTGTGGGAAGATCCTAGGTAGAAGATTGTCATTCTAGGTGGATTTCTAGTGGAGGAAAGTAGGCTTTTGGTTAACTAGTTGGACTAATTAAGCTTAGAAACCTTGGAGTCTTCTAAAAACCAACTATACCTTGGAGGAGAAGCTAGTAGAGAGGGTCTTGGAGATCCTAATTGAAGGAAGATCCAAAAAAGAACAACCATTGGATGGTTGGGTTAGTCAAATAGGCACCTTAGAGTGAGGAAAATCTCTAGATTGTCAAACCCTCTGCATAATCAAGTGCCTTGAATGGGTTTCTAACTTGGATCTAGATTTTTCCCCTATTCTTCCCCATTTCCCACTTTTCTCTAGTCTGCTTCTGACACCCTAAACTACAAACTGATATTTTTGACCTCAGGATCAAAGTTTACCTTTCTAGGTCAAGGTTGACCTTGACCTTGACCTAGGTTAGAATTGGCCTTTTTCTGGCTCAAGGTCTAGATTTCAAGTTTCTGAGGTTTCCAGATATCGGGCTTCGGAAAGAATTGATTCCCGCTTCCAGGTCAGCTGTTTCAGTCTTTAGAGAGAAAATTCTTAAATTATATTTAATATAGGTTCTCTTCTAGGGATATAGGTCTAATTGGAATTTAATTCTCCTATGTAGGCCTCTTTATAAGATTGTACCCTAGATTCATATATAAGGAAGCTTTCTTCTCTCATTTTCTCTAACTATCCAAGACTAACCATGATCATCAACTATCAAAGAATTAAGAAGTGAAATCTAAAGGTGAAGAAGAAATATTTGAAGCAAGCCAAATATCCATTGAAGCATTCATCTATTCTCAAGCATTCAATCACTTCTCAAGAACTCAATTCATCAAGGAGATCCATTGGTTAATTTGTTTTGTAGTTGTTTTTGCTTGTAGTTTGTAAATTCTTTTAGTTTTGGACTGTTTGCTGTCCAGTTTTGGCCAAGGAGAAAAGATGTGGACCTAACTCCACTTCCCACCATTGGTTCTATATGGCCACTTGGGAATGGAGACTAGGTCTATGGAGCTTCAAGACTATGGAAGGAAAAGCTCTAGAAGTGCTTGCAAGTATTTTTAAGAACTTGCCCTAGGCGAGCTAAATGCATAGCCCGGTTAGGAAGAGTAAGTGACAGTTGGTTTTAAAATTGTAGGGGGTGTTTTAATGAGCCAAGAAGGCCATGGATGTGATGAGTTATGTTATGCAGGTACTCAAAAATGTGGAAGAGTACCCTTGATCTTAATTTGTCAAGTTTTGACCCCAAAGACCCAAAACTGGTCTAAAAGCAAGAAATGTGTCATATTCTGAAAACAGGGTGTACGGACTATGTCAAACCAAGTGACCTAGAAAATCCTTGTGGGTTTTTTCTATACTTGAAGACTACCAAAAAATATTTTGGGGTCCTTTTAAGTTTTTGCACAAAAAAGGTGTTGTGCTACTTTCTAGGAGGCAAAATTTGGAAAAAGGCTACAAGGCCTAAATAGTAGGAATTTGGAACTCGATTGGTACATGACCAATCCTGATAAGTTGAGACCATAAATTGGAATCGAGATAAAATGACATGAAGCCCTTGACCTCCTACAACTCCATTTCATGGTTAGGGCTTGGAAGGAGTAGATTTGAGAAGTTCTTGTAGAACACAAGAATGGTGACCTTCACAAGATAGGAAGAATTCTTGGTTGGAGGGGAGGATTGAATATTTCCAATGAGAAGGGGTGGATTGAGGAATCCCTAGAGGTCCTAGTAGAGGCATAAGAAGATTTTAAAGAAAACTCAAAAGATAACCAAGGAGGCTCCCTATCAGAGTGATATCAGAGCCCAAGTTCAAGATTTGGGAAAAGAAGAAATAGTGCAGCTAGTGAATGTTGCAGACCAAATACTCAAGTGAGGAGTCTAGTGCATCAAGAAAGATGGTGACCAATGCTGATTTGGCCAAGAAAGTGGATGAAAAAGAAGAGGATAATAGGTTTCTGAGAGAGAGATTGGCTCAAATGGAGCAACTCTTGGATGAAGTCTGAGCTAAGGCAGATAGTGTGAAGGACAAGGTAGACCAGAAAGAGGAAAAAGAAGCTAAGGAGAAGGAGTGGGACCTAGATGAAGAAACACCTACCCCTAATCTAGTATTACCAGAGGAACCCTTCTTGAAGGCACTCAAAGCCTTGAGTTGTAAAGCCTTGGAGGGTGTGCCACTGTTTAGTGGACAAATGGATGCTGATTTGGTTTTAGACTGGATAGACATCCTTGAGAATCATTTTGAATGTGATGGGGTGGCTGATGCTCAGAAACTCAAGGTGGATAAGTCTAGATTAAGAGGACCAGCACTTACCTGGTGGAAATTTGTTTAGAATGAAAGGGAGAAAGAGGGCAAGAGTCCTATTGTGTCATGGAAAGGTATGTTGACAAAGTTGAAACAAACTTATCTCTCGGATGACTATGAAGTTCAAATGCATAGAAAGAGACAAAACCTCAGACAAAAAGACCTTGAAGTCCAAGCATATATAGAGGAGTTTCAGAAGTTATGCTTAAGGTCCAAGATAGTGGAGGATGAAAATATTAGATTGGCTAGATATCAAAATGGGCTCAAGTGGTCCATACAAGAAGAAATGAGTCTTGCTACTTTAACAAGTGTGAGAAAATGCTATCAAATGGCTCTTAAGATAGAAGAGAAGAGCAAGAGGAAGCATGATCAGACCTCAAGAGGAAGAGGTAGAGGTAAAGAAAATAGAGGAAGAGGCAGCTTTGCAGGCA
>MU227284.1:1405799-1420589 GCA_018584345.1 Thuja plicata
GAGGAGCAAGGTACTACACCAAATTGGATTTGAAGAGTGGGTACCATCAAATCAGAATTAAGGAGGGGGATGAATGGAAGATAGCATTCAAGACAACAGAAGGGCTCTATGAATGGTTGGTCATGCCTTTTGGACTTAGCAATGCTCCAAGCACCTTTATGAGGTTGATGAATGAGGGGTTAAAAGACTACATAGGCAGATTTGTAGTTGTGTACTTAGATGACATCCTCATTTTCAGTAAGACAAAGGAGGAACATCTCCAACATTTGCAAATTTTGATGAAGAAACTTCATGAGGAGAAGTTGTCCATTAACTTGGAAAAGTGTGAATTTATGAAAAAGGAGTTGATCTATCTTGGTTTTGTGGTGTCACAAGGAACCTTGAAGATGGATACCAGCAAAGTTGAAGCAATACTGAGTTGGCCTACCCCTACATGCAGCTTTGACGTAAGAAGTTTCCATGGACTTGCACAATTTTATAGAAAGTTCATTAGAGGCTTTAGTGAAATATATGCACTAGTCTTAGATACAATAAAAGGTGGAGTGAAAACTAAATTCAAATGGACTCTAGAGGCTGGTAGAGGTTTTGAAGAATTGAAGAAAAGAGTGGCAACACAACCTATTTTGGTTTTGCCTAATTTTGATAAGTTGTTTACCCTTGAATGTGATGCAAGTGGTATAGCTATTGGGACAGTATTGAATCAAGAAAATAGGCCAGCAGCCTTTTACAGTGAGAAGTTTATTGAGGCCAAGAAGAGGTACTCTTCTTATGACCTAGAGTTATATGCATTGGTGCAAGCTTTGAGAAAATGGAGGCACTATTTTCTGCCCAAGGAATTTGTAGTTTATATTGATAACAAAGCTTTGAGTTTTATCAATTCTCAGGAGAAGTTGAGAAAAAAACACCTTAAATGGATGGAATATTTGCAGGCCTATACCTTCACTATCAAACACAAGAAAGGGTAGATGAATAAAGTGGCTGATAGTTTGAGTAGGAGACTCTTGACAGTCCAAGAAGTACAACTGCAAAGTATAGGCATAGAAAGCTTCAAGGAGCTTTATGAAGGTGATGAGGACTTCTCAGAAGCATACAAGGTATGTAAATACTTCAAAAAACATTTCCATAGTCAATTTGTAGACTATACAATTCAGAATGATCTCTTGTTTAGAGAAGGGCAGCTATGTGTTCCCAAGGGATCTATGAGGGAGAATGTTATTCAAGAAAAGCACAATGGCAACTTAAGTGGGCATTTTGGCCTAAATAAGACATTGGAATTAGTGCAAAGGTTCTATTATTGGCCTAGGATGCAGAAGGAAATTAGGAAGTATGTGGAGAAATGTTTGGTTTGCCAAAAAGCCAAGGGAATAACATCAAATGCAGGTTTGTATCAGCCTTTGCCCATTCCTAAGAGGCCTTGGGAATGTATCAGTATGGATTTTATTGTTGGGCTGCCTAGAACTAAGTCTGGTTTGTATAGTATATTTGTGGTGGTAGATAGGTTTAGCAAGATGATTCATTTCATTTCTTGCAAAACCACCCATGATGCCAGTCATATTGCTCATTTTTTCTTTAAAGAAGTGGTAAGGATCCATGGTTTACCCATCAGCATAGTATCTGACAGAGATGTCAAATTCATGGGTCATTTTTGGAAGACCTTGTGGGCAAGGTTGGGAACCAATTTTTCATTTGGGTCAACCTACCATCCCCAAATAGATGGTTAGATTGAAGTGATCAATAGAGTGCTAAGAAATCTCCTTAGGTGCTTGACAAAGGAGTATGGAGCGATGTGGGATCAGATGTTACCACAGGATGAATATGCCTACAATGATAGTGCAAACAGGACAACAGGAAAAAGCCCCTTTGAAGTAGTTTATGGGCTACATCCTAGAGGTGTGTTGGAGTTGAGAAACTTGGAAAATTCAGAAGGAAGGAGTGCATATGCAGATGATTTTTCTCAATCCATGAAGGAAGTTCATGAGCAAGTAAAGAAGCAGCTCCAAGAGGCTACACAAAAGTTGAAAGCTAGAGTTGACGAAGGAAGAAGAGATCTTCAGTTTGTAGTGGGTGACCTTGTGATGGTTCATCTCAACAAGTCTAGATTACATAAGGGAGTCCCCACCAAGCTGCAAATGAGGAGGATTGGTCCTTGCAAGATTCTTGCAAAGTATGGGCAAAAAGCCTACAAACTTGACTTGCCAACAGATTTGGCAATATCTCCTATTTTCAATGTGCAGGATTTAGTCCAGTACAAAGGACCTACACCAGTAGACACTGAGTTATAGTTAAATGGTAAGGACCTAGCAACAGATGTTTAGATTACCCCTACACCAACACCAAGGGCAGTGAAGATTTTAGACTCTCGGGTGAAGACAAAGACTAGAAAAGGCACTTATATGGAACATCTCATTCAGTGGGCATGCATGTCATAGGTTGAGGATACTTGGGTAGCTGAAAATGAATTTAAGAGGCAGTGCATTGATCCTAAGGTCCTGTCCCCAGAGGTGACATCAGTTCTTAACCTTGGTAGTATGGTGCAGGAGCACCCTTGAGATACCAGAAAGTTTGGTGGTCTCTTTTCATTTTGGGTGTGCTAGTGTGTGTAAGACCCTCTTGTAGGGAAATTTAAATACATAAGGTCATGTGGACCAAGAGTGATTAGCTAGGTTTTAGGTTTTCTCTCTGATTTGTAGAAAATAGCTCTATTTTGGCTCCATTTAGTGAACTGTAATTGATGATGTCATCAAATGTCAGAGTGAAGTCATGGTGCTTCTTAGGGTTTTTGGATACCCTAGGTGGTCTAGCTAAGGTTAGATAGGTTAGATTGGTGGAGAAACACTTAAAAAGTGTAAGTTGCAAATATAATGTAAAATGTTGCTATGCAACATTAGCAACTTTTAAAAGTTGCTGACGACATTTTGTTGTCTAGAGGGTTTTGAGGTTCTAATGGTTTTTGAACCCATAGAAGGAGTGAGACATGTGTGTGGGAGGTATATAAGGTGGAAAAACCCTAATTTGAGGGCAGAGAAGAGATTATACAGATTTTTGGATATTGGAGCAAATAGTTTTAATGAGCAGACAATAGATTTGAAGGATTTTTGTGTTATTTTTGTTGTGCATGGATTGAAATTGAGACTGTGACTATTGGATACTATTGTTGTGCATGTTTCCAAGCTTTTTCAACAGTTAATTTGTTTTTTAGTTGTTTTTTCTTGTAGTTTGTAAATTCTTTTAGTTTTGGACTGTTTGTTGTCCAGTTTTGGCCAAGGAGCAAAGATGTGGACCTAACTCCACTTCCCACCATTGGTTCTGTACGGCCACCTTGGAATGGAGACTAGGTCCATGGAGCTTCAAGACTATGGAAGGAAAAGCTCTAGAAGTGCTTGCAAGTATTTTTAAGAACTTGCCCTAGGCGAGCTAAATGCATAGCCCGGTTAGGGAGAACAAGTGACAGTTGGTTTTAAAATTGCAGGGTGTGTTTTCATGAGCCAAGAAGGCTATGGATGTGATGAGTTATGTTATGCAGATACTCAGAAATGTGGATGAGTGCTCCTGATCTCAATTTGTCAAGTTTTGACCCCAAAGACCCAAAACTGGTCTAAAAGCAAGAAATGTGCCATATTCTGGAAACAGGGTGTACAGACTGTGTTAGACCAAGTGACCTAGAAAATCCTTGTGGGTTTTTTCTGTAATTGAAGACTACCACAAAATATTTTTGGGTCCTTTGAAGTTTTTGCACAAAAAAAGTGTAGTCCTACTTTCTACGAGGCCTAATTTGAAAAAAGGCTACAAGGCCTAAATAGTAGGAATTTGGAACTCGATTGGTACATGACCAATCCTGATAAGTTGAGACCATAAATTGGAATCAAGATACAATGACATGAAGCCCTTGACCTCCTGCAACTCCATTTCATGGTTAGGTCTTGGAAGGAGTAGATTTGAGAAGTTCTTGTAGAACACAAGAATGGTGACCTTCACAAGATAGGAATAATTCTTGGTTGGAGGAAAGGATTGAATCTTTCCAGTGAGAAGGGGTGGATTGAAGAAGCCCTAGAGGTCCTAGTAGAGGAATAAGAAGAGTTTCAAGAAAAATCAAAAGATAACCAAGGAGGCTCCCTATCAGAGTGGTATCAGAGCCCAAGTTCAAGATTTGGGAAAAGAAGAAATAGTGCAGCTAGTGAATGTTGCAGACCAAAGACTCAAGTGAGGAGTCTAGTGAATCAAGAAAGATAGTGACCAATGCTGAGTTGGCCAAGAAAGTGGATGAACAAGAAGAGGATAACAGGTTGCTGAGAGAGAGATTAGCTCAAACAGAGCAACTCTTGGATGAAGTCCGAGCTAAGGCAGATAGTGTGAAGGACAAGGTAGACCAGAAAGAGGAAGAAGAAGCTAAGGAGAAGGAGTGGACCTAGATGAAGAAACACCTGCCCCTGATCCAGTCTTACCAGAGGAACCCTTCTTGAAGGCACTCAAAGCCTTGAGTGGTAAAGCCTTGGAGGGTGTGCCACTGTTTAGTGGACAAATGGATGCTAATTTGGTTTTAGATTGGATAGATAGCCTTGAGAATCATTTTGAATGTGATGGGGTGACTGATGCTCAAAAACTCAAGGTGGCTAAGTCTAGATTAAGAGGACCAACACTTACTTGGTGGAAATTTGATTAGAATGAATGGGAGAAAGAGGGCAAGAGTCCTATTGTGTCATGGAAAGGTATGTTGACAAAGTTGAAACAAACTTATCTCTCGGATGACTATGAAGTTCAAATGCATAGAAAGAGACAAAACCTCAGACAAAAAGACCTTGAAGTCCAAGCATATACAGAGGAGTTTCAGAAGTTATGCTTAAGGTCCAAGATAGTGGAGGATGAAAACATTAGATTGGCTAGATATCAAAATGGGCTCAAGTGGTCCATACAAGAAGAAATGAGTCTTGCTACTTTAACAAGTGTGAGACAATGCTATCAAATGGCTCTTAAGATAGAAGAGAAGAGCAAGAGGAAGCATGATCAAACCTCAAGAGGAAGAGGTAGAGGTAAAGAAAATAGAGGAAGAGGCAGCTTTGTAGGCAGAGGCAGTGATTATAGGTCCCAAGGTGAAGCTAAATTGACTAAGATAGTCAATGAGACCAGTGGTAGAGGCAACATGAATAGAGGAAGAGGATTCCAAGGTGGTGGAAGAGGTAGATTTGGATGTTCAGGCAGAGCCTCACACTTTCCAAACATGAAGTGTTTTCATTGCAATCAACTAGGCCATCCAGCCTATAGATGCCCGGAGAAAGCTTCTACCTCACATGGTGAGAAAAGAGTAAATTACATTGCTCAAGAGGATAATAACAGTGGTAAAACTAAATTTTGGTGGGGCCCACAGAGCTGATGTGGCAAGCGTGTAGAGTGGAGGCTTGCAGATTTGGTGCACATCTTGAGGCAGATCAAATCAACAGTTGATGCAAAGACTCTATTTGAAAGATGCGAGGTAGATAGCTTCAAGGGATCACGACAATGTGACATGTGGTAGAGCCGACAGTGGTGTGGTCGAGGTGGTGTGCACATGGCGATGAGGTGGCAGCCACGCAGGAGGTCATCTAAGCTAGCATGCATCCTGAGGTGATGAAAATGGATGGTTGTCACAAAGGCTTGAACAAAAATTTGCATGCTATTTACCATAGAGGATCGTACCAGTGTGACACGTGGTGCTCGGACAGGTGGCGGGCCCGGGATTAGGTACAGGTGACTAGGCACCCAGTTGCACCTACAGGCCAATTAGAGCATGCCACATGGAAAGATATGGTGGCACAAAAGGATTAAAATAGAGATTGATGTGTAGATAAAAGGTAAAGGATTTAATATCAATAGATTAAAGTGCCTGGAAAATGGAGGATTGGGAGAAAAACTTTGATTAGTGTTTCAGGGGGCATTTTCTGTCCGAAATATGAAGTATCATATATCACAGGAAAGGTCTCGAAAAGAGGATTCTAATTTTGCAGTCAATTTTAGTCCATGACCAAATCAATTTTAATAGAATGAAGAAACAACAAGTCAGCTAAAATTTGGGAAAAATAGAGAAGACATATCAACAGATAAAATCATATTTTTGAGCAGTTGTAAATGATTCAATTCAAAATATTTGGAAGAAGGCACAAGTGTTGAAGGGAGGATGAATCTGATGGTTTTCTCTTTCTACTTATGCAGATTTATTTCATTGTTACATGGTTCCAAATCCTGGTCTCCATAGAGAGTTGCAAAGTACTGGCTCTAGGAGATTCTAGTTTTCTTATGGTTCCATTAGGATGTAGTTTTTGATTGTTCCAGTTGTGTTATCATATAGAATAGAAGTGTTTTTAGATCTTTTGCATATCGTTGAAATGGTAAATGTTGTAGATCAGATTGGTACAGAAGCAAGATTCATCATACTTAATACAGTTGTTATCAGTTTTAAGTCTCTCCTACGTGTTGTTCAATTGAATTATAAATTTTATGATTCATTGCATGGATTCATCTATGCATGTGTTATTAGTCCTTAGTTCTAAACTAGGATCAGATTAAATGAAGCTATGGGTATGACATAAATTCATAATGCTCTGCATAAGGATTTCATTATAAGTAGTGTGTGGTCTGATATCATTGGTATTCATGGCTTTGATTCTTTGACAATAGTTTGTTTCTATATGCTGCTCCTGAACTAGAAGTATTTCCCAATGGACAAGGCACTGGTCAGAAATCAATACTTTCCTTGTTGATGCATGACAGATCGTTCTTAGTTATGTTCTGCATTTTGAAAATAAACTCTGAATATATGAAGGTTTTATGTGGTTTTCTGTGTTGTACTAATCTCCTGCTCCACTTCAAGGTCAATATTCAATGGGTGATTAGCCGGTCACCTAGTATCTCCCGGTCGTATTGAAGCCTTTGTGAGATTACTGTTGATTGATGCCAAATAGAGTATTGAAGGCATTGAAGGGTGTCCCCCCTTAGTTTTGCAGAACCTAAAGTGTAGAAGGATGTATTCGCATCCTTTTTAGTTGGTCCTTTTTAGTCTTGGTTGAATACCAGGAGTTGGCTACTCTTTAAAATACATCAAAGGGTGAAAGGGTTGTTGTTCAGTAATCACATCATAAAAAAGAACCAACACTTTCTAAATCTATCACACATTCTTTTCTATAAACAGAATCTAGGCTCTTCCTCTTTACTCTCATTTCCAATAGATTGATTCATTTATGCATTGATCCTTCCTTTGGGGTTAATCAATTTGGATCATTCCTTTGTGTATTTGAGGTTAAAAGGAACATCTTAGCTTCCCCACACATTTCAATAAACATTATAATTTCAAATGTAACACTGTCCCCCATTCATATTTTCTTATTTTACATTTTGGTGACATCCATTGTTATATGTTACACTAACAAAAAAAATCATAGTAGACTAGTTAGACATCTTCATACTATGCTAAATTTGACTTGCAGATATTACCTTTTTCTATAGATTTCTCAACCAGCTTATTCAACCATGGATATGCAGAATCAACATAGATAGAAAAGTAAGTTTCACTGTATATTTACCTGGCTATGACTGTAGGATCTAGTAGCTCTTCCTAGAATTCCATCTAGGATTTTCCAAGACCTACTAATAGAATCAGAACTGTAACAACAATTGTTATTATGTTAAGAACAATGAAGAACTGATGGATATATCGTCAATGAAGAAAAGGTTGTTAAAGGTTCCATTCATTGTTAAAGGTTGCTTTCACTTTCATGAGGTCTTTAAATTTTTTTTTAAGATGCCATGACTATTTCAAGAGCATAAGAAGCATCCATACCCTATCTTAAAAATATATTCTTGTCAAACAAAGATCTGCCATTTTTCTTAAACCTCTATTCACTACTTTTTGACAAGATGCATTCTCTGCTTTAGCAATGGTCTTTTCATTGTGCTACTCTCCATAAAAAAATTTCACTATTATGGAAGATAGAGATACCAATCTTGAAGATGATTAAATAGTGATCAAGAGCAGGATTGAAATTTTTAAGGTACTAGGTGTATAAAGAATTAAACAATGATAGAAATATGTTTCAGACAGAGTAAATTGTGAAATGTAAGAAGATATTGCAAACACAGCGCAATGGTTTCTTGAAGTGGGTAAGAATTTATAGAATAGGATATGAAAATAAAATGAAGCTAAAAACAAATATTGTCTTAACAATAGCAAGAATGATGTCAAGGGAAGATACTGTGATAGGAAACTTGAAGTCCTAAATTGAAAAAAATGGTCATAGAAGTTTCCATGGAGCCCATTTGCAGTCAAAGTTTGGGAACACAAATATGATAGAAGGCATGACAGTCTTATAGAATGATGGTAGTGATAAATTCTATGCACAATCAACAGATACAATGCTATGACAGGGGAGTCTAATAATGAATTAAAAGCAGTGAACATTGCAACATAACCAATGAAGATCAATCAAGGAAAAGGAATAACAGTGGCCAAGAGACACTGCTATAAATTTGAAAGAAGGTGGAAACATTATTCATGCACATTTGAGACAATGGAAATAACATGGAGATGATAGACTCAAAGGGATCAAAATAGTGAAAAACATGAAAAAGGACACTAATATATATGTGATCAAACAAAGATATAACCAATGATAGTACTAATAAAACCAATGATTATAGAGCAAGGATAATGACTATGACAATTAACAATGATCAAACATATGCTTCAAAATAGTGACCTAAGATTGCAAAAGCAATGTTAAGAAAAATTAAAGCACATAATATTAAAGGAAGAACCAATCATGTATTATCTTAAGGCATATTAGTCAAAAGAATATCAATCACTGTGATATTCGGTGTGATTAAAGATCATAGAAAATATTATGTCATTTAGAGAAGTGATAGCATGATATTGAGAAAGATCACAAGAATGAAGATGAAAACAAATCCTAGTTCTCAAAGCAGTCATAAAGGGTTTCAAATCTGATTCTCAATGATGTAAAATAGTCACCCAAGTACAATATAAAGAAAAGAACAATGTGTGATTATTAGTTAGCAGAGTTTTATTGTCACAATGTTGTACCTGGAAGGAAAGTGCTGCAAGTATGAGTAAAAGTGGTGACCTAATCATTTTTAATGATGATGGCTATATGGATCAATGTGATAATGAGACAAAACAATGTTGTAGAGAGGTATCAAAGATCAACATGCAATAGCAATGATATAAAATATGACATTCAAACACAATGAAGAGACACTAAATATGGGCACAATGATATTACAAATGTATCAGAGAAAGAATGATTAGTAACATTGATAGGGATCTTGAGTATAGAAAACAGTGCCAGTGATGCTAAATAATAGTCAATATGTCAATATAGAGGATAGTAATTTAATGAGAGTGTATGAGAAAATCATAGAAACCAAAACAAAAATGATTACTTTGTAAATGCTCGCTACATTTTTATTCTATCCCATATCTACTATAAAATAAGAAAATGCAATGCCATTTCAAGTTACTGTTATAATTTGATCTTTAAAATTATGATTGTGTTTCTCATGTATGAATTAATGGATTCTATTATTATGAATTTGCATCATTTCATGATTTTATAGTTGTAAAAAATGTTTCTCCTACATGAATGTTCCCTATGAATGGATCAATAATGAAAAATCAAACCAGGATTGGGTGATGAAGGAAGGGGAGAAATTTATGTTACAACGTGGAGGTACAATGTTTCGTAGAGGAGTTAGTGAGTTTGTAGATCAAATGGAAGATTTAATTCCAGGAATGAAAGATGGTACCAAAAATAGCATTCCACCAGTTATCTTTCTAGTTTTTACAATCATGAGGAAAGTAGAGAGTTCGTAGCACACTAGTAAACTTCAATTTCTACTTATGAGTTAAAATAAAAATAACAGTTTTGTGAAGTAGGAAATGTCAAAGGAAAATTGATGTTGAAAGTTCAAAAAATGACCAAATTCAAAGGTTCCCTCATATCCGAGTCCAATATTACACAATTGGTACATATTTCAAAAAGGAAATGTACCCTGTCACCAGATACCAAATCAATAAAGTAGAAATATCTCCTCATTCCTTTAAGTTCATATGTAATAACTATATTTATGTTCTTATAATTTTTTTTGCACTCTTAGGTTCTAGCACCCATAAATAGATAAGTTTAGCTATAAAACCATGCATTCAAAAGATTATCTTTTCCTAGTTCCAACAATGTAGGGAAAAATGTCTTACAAATACTATATTTTAAATCATCAATTAACAAACTGATCAATGATTCTATCCTTAAAGCAGCTATAAAGTAAGCTCAAACGTTGCCCCATTTTTAGTTAACGTGTTTTGAATAATCAATAATTTGATCAAGAATTTGTTTGATGTGTCTAAATCAAAGTTTTACCACCTTTAATGATGTCTATTTTAATTTATAGGAAATGATATAGTCATACAATTCAAATTGTCTAAAGTAGATATCACATCAATGAATTGGAAAATTGGGAGCAGTGATAAATCAAGCCATCTCTGTCTTGAATTATTGTGAGTCATTATTTTATTTTTGAATGTAAGAATTTTATCTTTCATTTATTTAACTTGCATGAGTAGGGTTATTATGAATTGATGCTAAAGCACATTCAAGCAATTCCCTTACCTATGTAGAAATACAGAGTTATTTGTTTGTATTTTATATTTATTATTGAAAATCAAGGCTCTATGTTTTTGACGTGCTACTTTGAGCCATTGCTAATGTATCAATTCATGAAAATAGTAAGATGACATGAGTTGATTTATCTTTACAACTAGTACTATCTGAGATTTGATGAGGAATTTCAACCTCATTTAAGGTTCATCTTACATGCAATCCAATTTTGGTTACGTTATATTCATTAATTGAGGAATTATCCCATTTGGCAATTTTACTTTGGTTCGATCAGTTAGTGGGATTCTCTGTAGATTTTCTAACTTGAGTCATTAAAAATGTGGTAAATACAGAGAAGGCTTTACAAAACTATTCTAATCAACATGTTCCAATTCAAGACGGTAAGCAACATCTAAAGTTGGAGAGAATTTTTTCTCTTCAATGTTGATGGGTCATTTTGGACCATCAAACTTTACTAGAAATTATATTTTCTAAGAAGCATAAATTGTTATCCATCTAGACTTCATGTTATTTCACCCAATTGTACTTTCTATCAAGTTGACAATACTACTTTGAATGCTTAATTACTGGAGACTATTATTTGATCACATTCATGTGACTGAAACCTTGATCCTAGAGTAGCTTTAATGTGAATAAGATAATGTAACAAAATATTGGTTTCTCAATGGACTTTTTATAGGCACCAATGAAGCCAAGTTACAAAGAATTCATCTTTAAAAGGCTAAAAATATATCAGACATTCAAATCAAAGGTGACTCCATCATAGTTGTATGTGCAGTAAAAAATTGAAGTACACATAACTGGAAGTTGACAAACATTTTGAAATAGATCTGGCCAAGGTTGGATAGATTGAGCTCATATATGATACAACACTACAATAGAGATGGTAATATTACAGCTAACTCATTGGCCAATTACAATATTGAACATGATGGAAATTATCGTTGCTAATTTTATTGATGTATGCAAAGAGTTAAGTTTGATGGATGAGTAAAAGTATAAAACTAACAAATTAAGACATGTCCATCATTATACTGATGGGTAATCCAGTGATATATCCAGTAGCAAATGGAAAAAATAGATCACACACTCAAATTGATATTGGAAAAATACAAAAGATTGTTGGTACTGATTCCAATAATGACTATAGATTTCATTAAAGCTTAATAAAGGTTGACATAGTTCTTTTAAAACTTACATCCTGATGATGGATCACAGAGTGTGACCCAAAATGTTGATGCAAAAAATTATATAGTTGAATCCAGATTTTTTCTTAAAATCAATCATAGACTATGGAAATGTAATAATTTTACTTAATCAAGGTGTTTTATGTTTCTAGAATCATCATATTTAGGAAAAATAAATTTATATATATAATTACGGATTGCTAAACATGATGCCAAATGCCTAGGGGAGTACGATTTAGAAAGAATGGCATTTCTACTAGCCATTGGACATGTTGATGAGTTGGAGTTGCTGGATCAAACTGCAGAGAGTCTCTTTGATAGTGAGAATGTATCTACCATTCTTTCATAAGCCATGGACATGATTCAAGAGATTGGAACTGTTAAGGGTTTGACAAAAGCATATGTGAACAAAATATATAGGTTGCAAGAAATTGCAGCCATTGAAAAGTATGACCCATGATTTTTTCCAGCCTCTTCAGCCAAAGCCTTTATTTGGCACAATGTTTGACTGGCCAACACTACCACATTTTGTACTAAATTCTCCTATCTATGCCATGATTTCAAATTGGAGATTCATTTTTGCATCTAAAGAGAAAGGATACAACCCGCCCCCCCCCCCACACACACAAGGGAGGCACCATCGTGGTTAAAATTCCTCTTAATGCCACTCTCATTTCCGTCAACAAGGATTTTTTCCACCATGGATAAGCCAATCTTTTCTACTTGCTGGCTACCAAAGTGGATGGTAGCCACCTTAGCACCACTCTCCTATGTCATCTCAACAATGTGAGAGACCCACAAAGCCCAGGGCTCATTTCCTCACTTGGTACTTACTATTTTTCCACCAAGGAGTTATCAAATTATGTCAAGTGTTTAGGGTTTGTAGGCCCGTGACAGCCACTAAGATAGAGAACACACCACCCTCTCCAATCAACAACTAATGGAAGAAATTAAAAACTCTCTTGATGGAGGATTCATTAACCCTAATGACTAGGACCCCCTCCCAATGTTGGTATTATAGATTTAACTACTTACATGTGTTTATGTTTATGTTAAATATGAAACTTTTTTGATGTAGATAGCTATTTCATTTTTAAGGTCACTTTTATTATGTTTGTTTCCCTTTTGAGGTCACATGGTCCTCTGATTCCCAAGTACATGTTAGAAACACTAAGAGGGGGGGGAGGTGAATCAGTGTTTATCTATTTATTCTATTTCAGCAAATTTAAACATTAATCAAATATATATCAATTGAAGCTTAACATAAGAACACATAACACATGATATGATTATGGGGAAACCTTGATCGGAGGAAAACCCCGGTGGGAATTAGTACCCACAAATATTGCACTAGTATAATGAACCTATTAAAGTTCCTTTGCCCTGTTAGGAGTAGTCTTTACAATGCAAGTAAAATGACCTGGTTAAGGGTCTGACCCTGTTAGGAGTCTTTTACAAATAACCCTGTTAGGGGTGAGGACTCACTATCCAAGAATCTCACTGCTCAGTAGGATGAAGGCTACAAACTCCTTGATAATAGATATACACTATTGTTGGAATTATTGGAATGATGTATTGAGAGGAGAGGGGTGAATCAGTACCTCTAAAACTTTTTATGTGATTGGCCCATTAACCTTTGTGTCATCAGATTTGTATATACATATCTATCTGTTCATATTTTCTTATGTATGTGTAATCATAATATAATTTCTTTACATGTATAAAAATTCAAGAAAAATTCATGAAAGTAAATAAAACATAACACATGATATGATATCACAGAAAAATCTTGTTAGGAAGTAAAAACTATGGTGGGGATCTCTACCCACAAAACTTCACTATCTGCAGATAAGAAGGAAGCCGGTAAAGGCTTACAATTGATCACTTCTGATGATCTACCCTATTAGGAGTATTGGAGTGGAGACCTATTAGGATCTACTACATTTGAATCTTTTACAACACCGTTAGGTGTGCACTCTATTAAGAGATTTATCAAAGAATGATTAAGTCCACCTTTTACAAAAGGGTTTCTATTGTGATGCACTTGTTAGAATACAACTAAAATATAAATATTGATCTGATAGTGAATGCAATCTCTAATTGCTGATAACAGATCCTGTATATCTTATAATGTATATGTAATCACCTTCAGTGATTGAGTAATACCTTGTCTCTACTCATCGGTAGCCTTCCTGTGTTCTTGATAACTAGTTTGATCTATTTCTGAACTTTGAATGAATTCTCTTCTTCGGCTTAGATTATCTCCATGGCTACTATCATTTATCAAATGATTACAAGTATCTTAAATTACAAATGATGGAACATCTATTTATACTAGTTTCTAGCTCTATTCTTGATTCATGCTTTTCAAATTAACTCTAGATCCAAGGTTTACAAATTGACCTTGATCTTTAGTTAGATATGTTTTAGATCTATTAGGATTCTTTAAAACATTTATAATTTGCTTGCTTGACCCTCAAGTAAAGATTTAAAAAAGTAAAAACTCTACAAATATAATTACATTGCTTTATTTGATGTGTAAAGTCAGATCCACTTTTTGTGGGTTCTGTAACTAATTGTCAGTTCTGATGGTCGGGCTTCTTTGTTAGTCTATCAGTTTTCTTCTCTGTCAGTGTTCCTTACTTGAACTCATTGTCAGGTATGCCTTTTCTACTCCATTGGCGATGTTCTCAAAACTGTATCATCGATTATGCTTGTCGTCGATAAATTCTATACTTAGAATTTTCACATTAGACATTTTGTCCTATCGGGTATGCTTGTTGTCTGCCGGTTATGCCTATACCAATGACCTTTATCTTGTTTTTCCCTTTAAGTATACTAATGGAAAAACTTAATGTCATCAATCTCCCCCTTTGACATTAGTATCAAAAACTTATATGTGCAACATACTTGATGCATTAGTATGTACACCTGTGTATACTTCT
>MU227284.1:1425531-1439028 GCA_018584345.1 Thuja plicata
TTATATAAAATGAAGAAGTAATATAACTAAATGAATGGTTCCCTTTTCTATGCTATGTTTGAGGGTAGTGTCCTTCCTGTAGCTTATGTCCTACAAGAGCATTAATTAAATTGAAATACTTTCTTCTGAATTTTAGTGATGAAAATATATATATGTGTTGAAGATGGTATGTGTGCGGTAATCCTTTTTGCAGGAATCAGTGGAGCAGTTCTAGAATCCAGCAGAGTGTCGCTGAAGAAGTCAAGGTCGAGTTCTTTCACCATAGGCCTCAGGCTGAACCAGTCAAAAGCACACGAACCAAGATAAGCATCATTAAAAGATCTTCATGGGAAGGCTGGGTCAATAAAGTTTCCTATTTTATGCCATGCACGGATCTAGAACCATCATGTGCTATATTCTGGGACAATTTATTGAATAACTGCCATATTCTGTTATGAGATATTTTGTATTGATTACAATCCTCATCTAATGGAGTAATCCTAGATTTTAGTTGTAAGTTGTAGTTTCCCTTTAAATAAGATGTCTACTGAACTTTGAGTAGCATGACAATAGAGATAGGGTTAGTATTTCATTAGTCTGTTGTAATTTAGAAAAGAAAAAATACAATCTTCTTTTCTGCATCTTTTGTAATCCATGTTTTATGAATAAGTAATGAGAGCTTCAATTTCTAGTATCTGAGATCTTGTTCATTCATGCTTCCGGGGGGGCCACATGGGAGGTGAATCTAATTTGTAGTTAAGTAGGTTGCAAGTTATTTTAAATAAGTAGGTTGCAAGTTATTTGAAGCAAGTAAGACTCTGTTGCTCCTGCAGCCATTAGTAACAGCACTAATGGTTGTTCCTACAACAAAGGTAGTTAGCTAGTTTATTGTTCCTTCAGCATAGAGTTAAACTTCCTATTCCAAGCAGGTTCCTTTATCTTTAGATTACACTGTTGATATTTTAGTTCCTATTTTAGTCCCATTTCAAGTATTTTCCATTTACTATAATGATGGCTTTTAGAATGGATTAGAGCATATACTTTGCAGTCACCATTTCAAGTTTACTCTCCCTGGTCAATAATTTAATGAGTTCAATGTATTGTTTCTAGTGGAAAGGATGCATAATCCTTAACTACAGAGGTATTATAAAGAGCAGTCATTTTTGGCGCTGCTACCAGGGATGGTGTCAATCTAATCTAGCCTAGAGTCATTTTAGGCCTAGTTTAGCATTTCTTTTTATGCATAGAAGAAGGGATCATATTGGGTGTTTCCTTCCTCAAGATCATCAAGCCGAGCCATTTAATCTATTCCACCCTGAGCTTGAGGAACCCCAAGTTGCAGCCATAGAAGTTGAAGAATCATTTGAGAATGTATTTGCTGATGCATTTGATCACTTACTATCATCTGATGAATCCTTGCAATTAGAAGAACTATTTGCTGAACCAAAAGATCTCTTGCCATAGCCAGGGCCTCCTCCAAGGATGGCTCAACCAACCTTTCTCTTCCCAATTATGCCTCAGCAGGGAAATCAAAATTTGAAGAACATACCCTCCATAGCTTTGCCCAAGTTCTATGGCCTCATCACCGAAGACCCTGAGACTTTCCTTTTTGAGTTCAACATCCTTTGTAGGAGTTACAACTATACAACTGATGCACATAAGCTCAATTTTTTTCCATCCACTCTAAAGGAAGCCACACTGAGATGGTTTATGGGCCTTGGCGCTAACGTTGTAGCAGATTGGACTGCCATGAGCAACATGTTCCTTTCCAAATACAAAGAATACTGTCGAGGGAAAGATTTGAAAGGTGATGACATCTTCAGGATGGCCCAAAAAGAGGACAAGACCTTGGAATATTATTTCTCTAGGTTCATGTTCAACCTATAGCATAACACTCAGCATCAACTGAATGAGGACTCTCAGAAACACCTTTTTATTAAAGGTGTCAATGAAGGGAGTATTGAGGCTCTGGACCTGATGGCTGGAGGTGATGTTACACAAATAAATTGGGATGATATAAAAAATATCTTCCTGAACTACTCCTAGGCCACTATCAAGAAGGGTAGGGGAATCTGAGACCTACCACACAAGTCTGCTGGCTTTGGGGTATCCAAGATAGAACTTTCTAATCTTCTATCAGACTTCAAGCAGGACATCATTAATGATGTCGCTACTCAGCTGGATACCATGCAAGCTAGAAAGAAGAAGGAGGATGCTGATGCTGTGCTTGCTGAATACTGCCCGCATTACAAGGAGAAGAAGAGGAGCTGCAAATGCAAGACCATTGCAAATGTGGAGTCCTAGCCGATGCCTATGAAGTTCAAAGCTATAGATGAAAACAAAGAGGTGTTGTATGTCGCTCAGTGCAGGCCATGGGCCCCATGACCAGGTATGCCCCAAGATCCTCTTCAAAATCCTAGCAATAATAATCCATGGTAGAGTTTCCCAAATTCAGGTCCCCATAATTTTGGAGGATATAATAATTGGCAGCAACCTTAGCAGGGGTGGCACCAGCCTAGCAGGGTTGGCAACAACCCCAGTAGGGTTGGTAACAGCCCCAACAAGGGTGGAAACATCCCTAGAAAGGGTGAAAACAACCTAATCAATGGACTAATTAGCCCAATCAGCAAGCCATAATGCCCCCTCCACAACAACAAGCTCTAATGCCTCCTCTTGTAGCTGTTAATAATCCTCCTAAGCCACCGCAGCTACCCGCACAACCTAATCCTAATCCCAATAACAAACTGCCTACTCAGTAGCAAAGCTATGCCTTGCATGAAATTCATCTCAGGTCAAGAACTACTCTTGCTTCACCGCAACCCCCTATCATAACTGAAATGGAGGAGCCTCCTGTTGACCACGAAGATGTGTCAGCTCTTGTAGCCAAAGAGCCTCCATTTCCTCAAAGATTAGCTAAACAAGCTGAACCCATAGTAAACCACGCTATAGCAGACTTACTTAACCAATTAAAGCATATAACGGTAAAGATTCCTTTCCTAGATGCTATCAAGGAAGTCCCTTCCTATACTAGAGCTATCCAGGAGGCTTGCATTAAACAACCTATAAGGAAGAAAAAGGATCCCAAGACCATTCATGTCATCGGCCAGCTCTCTGATCTTATGTTAGACAAGTTGTTTGTACCCAAGTATGCTGATCCAAGAAGTCCTGTGGTTACATTCACCATCCAAGGTATACAAGTTCCAAATGCCTTAGTAGATTTAGGATTCAGGTGCATCTATAAATGTTATGACCAAAGAAGTCCTGTCCAATCTGAACATTGCTAGTCTCTGAGACACACCAACCATTTTGCAACTGGCTGATAGTTCTACTATTAAACCTGATGGGGTAATTGAAGATGTTATAGTCACCCTACATTCCTGGGAGTATCTCGTAGACTTTGTGGTTCTCTCCCCTAAAGCTGATATGGGTGAGTACCCTCTAATTTTAGGACGACCATGGTTGGCCACTACTGATGCCTTCATAGCTTGCCGGTCAGGGAAGATGACCATCTCTAATGGCGTCAATACCAAAAAATTGACACTCTACTCCCCTGCTCAACCCATGTTGCAGGACAAGGATGCCATATGGCCAGAATTAGATGAACTTGATCTAGAAACCAACTCAATCCAGCAACTCATGGTAATAGGAAGAGAGCCGTTTGTAGCCTCTAGGGAAGAAGATAAGATAATCTCATCTATCCTCACTAATAATTATGGCATAGATTCGCAGTTGTGTCTACAATCGGACTGTGTCTTAGAGACTATTTTGACCAGTCCAAATGCATCTCCATATTCACTATTCTCCAACTATCTTCATCTCTTATTACCCCATGAACTAGCTTCACCTCCAATTACTGAGTTGGCCATGATGTATAAGGTCATCAAAATGGAAATTAGTCCTGGCAAAGAATTGAATATTAGCTCTAACCTGTCGTTACCACGTCAAAAAGGTATCCTTCAGCTGCTACAAGAAAACTAGTAGGATTTTTCTTGGGATTACACTGACATGAAAGGAATAGATCCCAAACTTTGTACCCATTGAATCTATATAAGTCCAGATTATAAACCTGTCAGGAAGCCCCAACAAAGAGTCAATCCTATCTTAAGGGATATAGTCAAAACTGAGCTCCAAAAGCTACTAAATGCCAGGTTTATCTACCCAATTTCTGACAGCCAATGGGTGTCACCTCTTGTCATAGTTCCCAAAAAAGGAAGTAAATGGTGCATTTTTTTGGATTACTGGGAGCTCAATATAGCCACTAAAAAGGACCATTTTCCACTACCATTCATAGACCAAGTCCTTGATAACCTAATAGGTAAGAAGTATTTTTCCTTCTTGGATGGGTTCAGTGGTTGCAATAAAATTCAAATATCTCCTGAGGATTAGGAGAAAACTACCTTCACCTATCCTTGGGGAACTTTTGCATATTCTATCCTCCCTTTTGGCTTATGTAACACTCCTGCCACTTTTCAGCGAGCAGTCATTAGTATCTTTTCAGACATATCTTCTGACTGTATGGAAATCTACATGGATGACTTCACTACCTATGGGAACACCTTTGATGAAGGCAAGGACAATTTGGAAAAGGTCCTTCGAAGATGCCAGGACTATAATCTCTCTCTCAACAGTGAGAAGTATTTTATGATGATGGAAGAAGGTGTCGTGTTGGGACATTTTATTTCCTCACATGGCATCCAGGTAGACCCCACCAAGATTTCAGTCATCAATACTCCTACCACACCAGAGAAGTAGAAAGATGTCTGGAGTTTTCTCAGCCATGCTGGGTATTACAGATGATTTATCAAGGATTTTAGCCAAATTGTAGCTCCCCTCTATAATCTGTTAAAAAAGGACTCTAATTTTACTTGGAATTTTGAGTGTGACAAGGCTTTCCTGCAGCTGAAGGAATTTCTAACAACTGCACCCGTATTGCGTGGACCAAATTGGGGTTTGCCCTTCCATATTCATATAGATGCTTCTGATTATGCTATCAGGGTAGTATTGGGCCAGCAAGAGGATGCAATTGAACATGCCATTTATTTTATCAGCAAGAATCTGCAAGGAGCCAAATTCAATTATACAGTGATAGAAAAAGAGTTGCTTGTAGTAATTTATGCTTTGAACAAGTTCAGGAATTATATTACTGGCTACCATATTTTTGTCTACACTGACCATTCTTTGATATGGTACCTAATGAATAAACCAGCTATCTCAGGAAGATTGGCTCATTGGTTACTACTCATATAGGAATTTGACATCACAATCATCGACAAGCCCAGGAAAGCCAATGTTGTGGCTGACTTTCTCTCTCGCTTGCATGTTCCTGATGATCCTGCAGCCATAGACGACAGTTTTTCGGATGAACATTTGTTCCTATTGCAAGCACACAATCCATGGTACGCTGACCTTTGCAATTATCTCATAACTGGTCGAACACCAGCCCATTTTTCTTCCAAGGAACGTCGGCTGCTAGCTGAGAAAAGTTTCAAATTTTCTTGGATTGTTGGTTTCATGTTTTGCACTGGCCCAGACCAAGTTATGAGATGATGCATCTGTGAGGATGAAACTTATGACATCCTCTAAGCATGTCATGATGAGCCATGCAGTGGCCACTTTGCAGCCAAAAGGATGGCCTTCAAAATCCTGACTACTGGGTATTATTGGCCGACTCTCCACAAAGATGTCACTCAGTACACCAAGAAATGTGATCGGTGCCAGTGAATTGGAAGGCCTACTAAGACCGATGAGATGCCCCTATAGCCATAGGTGGTGGTCACACCCTTTGATAAGTGGGGCATCAATTTTGTGGGTCCAATTGACCCTTCTTCTCAAGGTAAGTCTTACATTTTAGTCTGTACTGACTATGCTACTAAGTGGGCTGAGGCTAAACCAATGAAGCATCCCCGGGACAATAATGTTGCTAAATTCTTGTATGAAGCCATTTTTACCCACTTTGGTGTTCCAAGGGAAATTGTCTCTGATCAAGGGGCACAATTAACTTCCAACCTCATCACTTCTCTAATGGAAGAATACCACATTCATCATGCGAAGTCATCTCCCTACCATCTACAGGCCAATGGTTAGGTCGAAGTCACTAACCATGAATTGGAGGCTATTCTTACCAAAATCATCACTGTTCCTAAGAAGGATTGGGTAGCCAGGCTTCCTAAAGCACTGTGGGCTTATCGCACTACTTGGAAATCTACTACAGGATTCAACCCGTTCCAGTTAGCTTATGGAAAGATGGCCATGATTCCTGTCGAGTTTGAACATAAGACATTGCGGACAACATTGGAGCTCAACCTTGATCTCACTACAGCTCAGCAGGAATGAGTTCTCACCTTGAATAGTCTAGATGAATGGAGGAAGTCTGCCCTAGCTAACACCAAACTGATCCAACAACAGCGCAAGCAGTGGCATGACAAGTTTATTAAAGATAAAACATTTTCCGTCGGTGATTGGGCTCTCTTGTACGACTCCAGATATCAACACACTCTTGGTAAGTTCCAAACCCACTGGTTAGGGCCTTATGAAATTATTGCTGTATTTTCCAATGGTGCTATGCAGTTGTCGACCGTTGACCCTGTTTGCTTCAAGTTACTGGTTAATGGAAAGCATCTCAAGCTATACCATAAACCCTAGAGCAAGACTGAGTTCCTACAGAAATTATGAGCACTAAAGTTCATGATCCTCCTGTAGCGCAAGAATGTGAGCCCCTCGCTCATATTCATTCTTTTCTTTGTGAATAATGTTCACTTCACTCCATAATAAATACTTTCTTCCTGAAAGTACCTTCTCCATAATAAAAACCTCACCTCACATTTTTCTCTCTTCCATCTTTTTCATTTTGCTGTATCACTCCAATCGAGCATATCTCGTCATTCGTCGCTCTTCCTATAGCTCTTTCCAGGTTCATGGCACAATCTCTCATACACATTTTATTTTTATTTGCTTTATTTAGGAGTTTAGTGTTCTTTAATTTAATGCTCTTGTGAGATGTGGTATGGTGGGACCCATGCCTTCACCTTGGTTGGGGGGAGGTTCATTTATTGTTTATTTATTATTTTAGTCATTTTAGTACTTCATGATATTTACTTCCTGTCTTGTCAAAACCCTTTTCCACATGACTGCTGATAAATTTTTTAATAAGAGTCTGTAACCTGTGATTATGTCATCAATTATCAATGAATTAAAAGCTATTAAGGGTTGAGTTAAAACAATAATGATTTGGGTGCGACGCGTTCGGGTGGCACATACCTTAGCATGCGCGAACAAATTATGAAAACCAATAAGCTCTACTTCTTGATACGAGTGATCTTCAATACTCTTTCACCTCTAAATTTTTGCACCATCAATCTGCAAAAGCTTTGAGTCTGTAAAATGAATTCTCCATTACGAGGCTCAACATACATCCTGCGGGGCAGCATTTTGACAGTAGCAGCTATGGGTGGGGATCTCCAAAGGCGTGAGCTGACTGATCACAGTGTTCTTTTAGCATCAGTATCTAGTTGTGAAAAATTCCACAGAAGAGGATGGTTAGACTACTGCTTAAGCCTCAATGGATTTAATGAAGAAATCACTCATGAATTTCTAAATACTTTATGAGGTGGCTTTGCAGTAGTAAAAGGGTTGAGATTTGAATTCTCATAGGAGATAGCGGCAAAAGTCACAAAATTACTGCAAGAAGGGGAAAAATGGTCAAAGGATATTGATGTGCATTCGGATAGGGAATAGTTTACTCTTCATGGTGACCCTCCTCTGGACATTAACAAGAAGCAGGGTACCTCAAGAATCTCATTGCCTGAAGATTACATGTAGCCGGCCACCTTCATCATTCAGTATTTCACTTGTGAAGGCCGATATAAGTACCTTCATGGGATACATTTCAAGATTCTAAGTTCCCTACACCATGACAATTGACCGGTGAGTCTACCTAGTTTTTTGTTCAATATTATTCAGAAACAAGTTGCTATGGTTCAAATAGGAAAAGTTTAGGTTATATCACATCACTATTTAATTAAAAATATCATAGAAAGAGAGTTGAATAAACAGTCCATAGGCACGTGAGAGGAATTTTTACAAATGGATAATTTAGCACCTAGGGTAGAAGGCCCTAGAGGCCAAGGTGTTGGGAGAAGGGAAAAATTTGAAATAGGAGTTCGTAAGGTTATCTCAAGAATTGATCCTGAAGCCTCCTCCTCAAACCCAAGACAGCCTAAAAGGAAGGCTTGTATAAAAGAAACTCCTATTGCCACTAAGAAAAGAAGTAAACATGGTACAGCCACTATTTCCCCTGATACCTCTCCTACTTAGGAAACCTAATCACCTTCTAAGGAGACCGAAAGTAAAATCCTAGGAGAAGACGCAATAAATTTTGAACTACAATCTATTAGGGAAAAGGAGAATGGTGCATCTGATGAAACCCTACCTAAAGTTGAAGAAGAGCCCATGAGAGAAACCCCTACAGCCATTAAGAAAAAGAAACACATGAGCCCTCAAATTTCTATTCAAACCCCCGTGAGGCGAATTCCTCAATTTACAGCCACTTCTAGCAAAAATGTTGAGCCACCTACTCATACCATAGAAATTGAATCTTCCCAATCCATTGAACAACCTTTCCCTGAGCCAATAAACCAAGAGTCAATAGAAATTGAAGGAATAGGTAATATTTCTAAGAAGGATCCTGAAGTAGAAAAGGATGTTTCCAATGTTGGTTATATTCTTGTGGGAAGTGATAAAGAATCAGAAAATGAGGAAGGATTTGTTAATAGCCCTAGTATGCAAGATAACCTTGAGGATTCCATGGAAGAAGATTCATATGACTCAGGGGGTTTGCCTTCTGATAAATTCCCTGTGCTTAACCAGGAAGGGATTAGGGACATAATAGGACAGGTCAGTAAGGAGAATTTAGATGTGTTGGCAAATATAACTGAAACTTGCCAAGAGAATGATTCAATTAGAACTCTTTCTGTAAGTAAGGGTAATCTTTTTCCACATTGAGATAAGAAAGAACAACCACATACCACATATTCTTAGCCTAGGGCATATGAACCTGTACCTAAAATTTCCACTGAATGGATTGACATCCTTCATCAGGGACCAATGCCACCTGCAGATTTGTCCACCGCTGTTGCTGCAGGGTTACACTTATATCAGTAATTCCTATGGGAAAAGGCTTAGTGGGGTTTGGAAAAAGAAATATTACAGAGAACCATTGATGAGCAGGCTCATTAAATTAGACATAAAATAGATTAGGTAGTAGTATTGGAGGAAAGGATTCAAAAGATAACTAAACTAATTCCTCAGGCAATGGCATGTCGATCGCCATCCCCAGTTTACACCTTGTTTTTAAGAGAGCAATTTGTCAATTTTTAGATGAACAGGGTTGTAGAGGGATTGAATCCTTCCGTAGAAACTCCACATGAACTTTATGATTCTTTCCATTTGGCCCCAATGACCATCAAAAACTTGCTATGTGAGCTGTACTTGCACAATTTTGCAGTACCTAATAATGATGAGTGGAATTCTCTTTTGTATATAGGGGATGTTCAGTTAAGGGCAGTAATGTCCTAGATTTAAAATGAAATAAGTAGAGAACATCAGGCTCTACCATATAGAAACAAGGACATAGATATTTCATTGATGATTAGACCTAAGGTACAGGATTCCAGAAGGACTTATCTTGATTGGATTTTGATTACCCTAAATCCAAGTGGAGCTCAAAAGGTTAACCCAATTAGGGAGCAGGCATATTCAGATTGGGAACAACATTCAACCCAAAGTATTGATGATGCAATTTTAGCATGTGGGAAAAGGTGGATGGGAATGACACATGATCTAAGAATCAGGGAACCACATTCCCCTCAGAACTTAATCCTTTCTGCTCAAAGGGTTCCATGATATATATCAATGGGAAGAACACTCCATAATTATTGGATTCCACTAAGGTTCTAGCCACCTCTGTTCCTGCAGCCTTTAATGGTAGTAAATGAATTGGAAGAGGATTATAGCACAGCCTAGGAAGAACAGTGGTGGGAAAGGCTGTAAAAAACTCATGGATACTTTGACCATGTGTTTAATGAATCAGGAGTCAAAACTGCCAGTGAATTGAGGGTACGAGCTCGGGTTTGGAACTTCATAATTGCTGGAGGCCAGTAATAGCTCAGTAGGGGGGAATGATGAGCCAATCTAATGGCCATCTTTTGATAACACTTTTTTCCATCTTTGTGATAAAGTTTACTTGCAATTGATACTTGAACTTATGTTTTTTATATATTTTATGTAAGAAATGGACATAAGTAGGAAGTTAGATGGTGAAAAGGTTATGAAAGTATGACACTTGGAACTTATGATCTTATATAAAATGAAGAAGTAATATAACTAAATGAATGGTTCCCTTTTCTATGCTATGTTTGAGGGTAGTGTCCTTCCTATAGCTTATGTCCTACAAGAGCATTAATTAAGTTAAAATACTTTCTTCTGAATCTTAGTGATGAAAATATATATATGTGTCAAAGATGGTATGTGTGCGGTAATCCTTTTTGCAGGAATCAGTGGAGCAGTTCTAGAATCTAGCAGAGTGTCACTGAAGAAGTCAAGGTCAAGTTCTTTCACCATAGGCCTCAGGTTGAACCAGTCAAAAGCACGTGAACCAAGATAAGCATCATTAAAAGATCTTCGTGGGAAGGTTGGGTCAATACAGTTTCCTATTTTATGCCATGTGTGGATCTAGAACCATCATGTGCTACATTTTGGGATAATTTATTGAATAACTACCATATTCTATTATGAGATATTTTGTATTGATTACAATCCTCATCTAATGGAGTAATCCTAGATTTTAGTTGTAATTTGTAGTTTCCCTTTAAATAAGATGTCTGCTAAACTTTGAGTAGCATAATGATAGAGATAGAGTTAGTATTCCAGTATTCTGTTGTAATTTAGAAAAGAGAAAATACAATCTTGTTTTCTGCATCTTTTGTAATCCATGTTTTATGAATAAGTAATGAGAGCTTCAAGTTCTAGTATCTGAGATCTTGTTCATTGACACTTCCATGGGGGCCCACACGGGAGGTGAATCTAATTCATAGTTAAGTAGGTTGCAAGTTATTTTAAATAAGTAGGTTGCAAGTTATTTGAAGCAAGTAAGACTCTGTTGCTCCTATAGCCATTAGTAACAACACTAACAGTTTTTCCTGTAGCAAAGGCAGTTAGCTAGTTTATTATTCCTTCAGCATAGAGTTAAACTTCCTATTCCAAGCAGGTTCCTTTATCTTTAGATTACGCTATTGATATTTCAGTTCCTAGTTTAGTCCCATTTCAATTATTTTCCTTTTACTATAATGATGGCTTTTAGAATGGATTAGAGCATATACTTTGCAGTCACCATTTCAAGTTTACACTCCCTGGTCAATAATTTAATGAGTTCAATGTATTATTTCTAGTGGAAAGGATGCATAATCCTTAACTACCGAGGTATTATAAAGAGCAGTCACTTGACTCATAAGAATAATCTGGTTTGTAATCTCATGGTGCTTCTTAATAAGTCTTTTAATCTCTGATTCTTTTTCTTGTAGCTTCTCTTTTATTTTCCTCCTATCATCAATAGCCAATATTCTCTATGATTCAACTTTTCTTGATCATTCATGACATCAATCATTTTTACCATCTGAGTCTCTTGACCAATTTGCAGCATCTTGATTTTCTCTGTCAGATGTAGATTGACTTATTGTAGACTTTTGATCTCTTATACTGATGTGTCTGAAGCTTTTCTTGTTGATGATTCAACATAGTTGAAGCAATTTGGGATCTCCTCTTCTTGATAATCTTTTTCATTAAGCCTAGTTTCCATGATCTTTCTTTCATCAAGCAACTTTCTCATGCTTACTCTCACCTCTTTATACTGCTCATAGTAAATGTAAATTTGCAACTTCTCATTCTCAATAGTCTTGTCCATTCTGTACTTTTCCATTTTGTGGATCTTTTCTCTTAAGTCTTTAAGCTTTTCAAGAAAGAGACTTAGCTCTGATACCAATTTTTGGAATGATGTACTGAGAGGGGAGGGGTGAATCACTACCTCTAAAACTTTTTATGTGATTGTCCCATTAACCTTTGTGTCATCAGATTTGTATATAATTATCTATATGTTCATCTTTTCTTATGTATGTGCAATCATAATATAAGTTCTTTACATGTATAAAAATTCAAGAAACATTCATTAAAGTAAATAACACATAACACATCATATGATATCGCATAAAACTCCTGTTAAGAAGTAAAAATTGCGGTGGGGATGTCTACCCACAAAACTTCACTATCTGCAGATACGAAGGGAGCCGATAAAGGCTTACAATTGGTCAATTTTGATGATCTACCCTATTAGGAGTATTGGAGTGGAGACCTGTTAGGATCTACTTCATTTGAAGCTTTTACAACATCGTTAGGTGTGCACTTTGTTAAGAGATTTATCAAAGAATGGTTAACTCCACCTTCTACAAAAGGATTTCTGTTGTGATGCACTTGTTAGAATGCAACTACAATATAAATGTTGATCTGATAGTGAATGAAATCTCTAATTGCTGATAACAGATCTTGTATAGCTTACAATGTATATGTAATCACCTTGAGTGATTGAGTAATAACTAGTCTCTGCTCATCGGTAGCCTTCCTATGTTCTTGATAACTGGTTTGATCTTTTTTTGAACTTTGCATGAATTCTCTTCTTTGGCTTAGATGCTCTCCAAGGCTACTATCATTTATCAAATGGTTACACGTCTCTTAAATTACAAATGATGGAACATCTATTTATACTAGTTTCTATCTCTATTCTTGATTCACGCTTTTCAAATTAACTCTAGATCCAAGGTTTATAACTTGACCTTGATCTTTAGTTAGATATGTTTTAGATCTGTTAGGATGCTTTAAAACATTTACAATTTTCTTGCTTGACCCTTAAGTAAAGACTTAAAACAAGTAAAAACTCTATAAATAGAATTACATTTCTTTATCTGACGTGTAAAGTCAGATCCACTTTTTGCAGGTTCTATAACCGACTGTCGGTTCTAATGGTCGGGCCGCTCTATCAGTCTGTTGGTTTTCTTCTCTGTCGGTGTTCCTTACTTGAATTTTTCATTGGGTATGCCTTTTCTGCTCCGTCGGCGATGTTCTCAAAAATGTATCATCGGTTATGCTTGTCATCAGTAAATTCTATACTTAGCATTTTCACGTTAGACATTTTGTCCTATCGGGTATGCTTGTTGTCCACTAGTTATGCCTATACCGATGACCTTTATCATATTTTTCTCTTTAAGTATACTAATGGAAAAACTTAATGTCATCAACTAAATCCAAAATTGAACTGTTGTATGTGACACAATTGTCTAATTAGTTCCGGTTATGCACTGATGCTATTATACTCTTAAAGAGCTTTATCTCATTCTGACATCTTATACTATTCTTTTATATCTCTACTCTGCATATTCGATGACATTTCTAATATACATTTTCATTACATATATA
>MU227284.1:1439166-1482660 GCA_018584345.1 Thuja plicata
TATATATATGTTCATGCCTGAATAGATGTGGCCCAAAACAAGACTATAGTCAGCCCAAAAACACAATACACAATGTTTCCAAACACATTGGCTTAAGTGTGTTCACAATATTCATTAAGACATGATTAAAAACATAATATAATAGGTGCTTGGATTTTACACAGTAAAATATTATACGCTGATCCAAAAATTGAAGTCAGCTTCATACTCTATTTTCTGAACTGCTAGTATTATTGTTCTTCCTATAACTTATTAGTACTAACATATCTGACCATGCGTGTCTAGGGAAAGCACAAGAACATATCATAGAACTTAAGTCTAAATGCGCATATCTTGATTTTATCCTACCCACGTGTGTTGGTGCTCTGATCGACTGCAAATCACTGTTCTATTTTGTTTTCTATACTTAGTCAATTTTCACTTCATACTTTTCTGTTAGAACTTCATATGACTTTTTTTCCATAATGAAAACACAAAATAAGTCATATTATCCTTGAGAGTAAACTTGCCAACAACCTCCCCCTTTGTTATTAATGGAAATAAAGGAATGTGGCCAAGTTACTCAAAATTGACTAACACAAAAGCTGTATATCATTATACCCTTTAACATATACATACACTACTCCCCATATATACACATATTCCTTAAATAAATTACTCCCACTTTGACATTAATGACAAAGGTGTCCAAAATTTGTAAGTCCCTGAGTACTTACTCTATATAAACATCTGGATAAGTATTTTGTAGAGTTTTTATTTCCTGCTGCCAGAATTCCTTCAATGCATCTACGGTTTGAAGATGGGCACATAAAGCATATGTAAGATTTTCCATTTTTTTCAAATCCATGCTGGGACCCTAATCATATGTGGAAATTTTTGTATCTATCTATTTGATGGTTTCATTCAAGACTGCTAGAGAGGGCGCTAGTGAATTTCTCAGTTGAGTCTACCTGATTCTTATCTTGTTGATCTCAAACTTTGCCTTTTCAATCTTGTCCAATTGACCTTGATAGATATTGTTGTAGATGTTCATGTCTTGTGTGGATGTTTCAACTGATTTTATAACACTGTCAACCAAGATGTCAACTTCCTCAATCTTTTTGATGTGCTCTGAGGTGAATTTCACTCTATCCATACAGTTTTCTACTACATTTCTACATTTAGCTACAAGTTCTTTCAAGATTGCTTGACCAATCTTTAGTGAGTTTAAATCTAGGGAGAAATTCTTTGTCAATTCATCTAATTTTCCCTTCTTGTACTCATCTTCTACAATTTTAGTAGTAGATTCTACTAAACTTGTGAAATTTGATTTGAAACTTGTCAAGATGTTGTCAACATCATCAAAAGACTGAATCTTAGACATTTTCTTGTCTGCTGGCACTAAGTCATTAAGAATTTTCACTGTTTCCAGAAAGAGAGGGTTTCTCATGACTTGTTTCTCTTTTGCTTTCTCCATGGCCAACACACTGATTTTAATCAAATCTTCTTCTTCCCAAGCATCTAACATTGCTTCTTCAGGGTTCAAGCTTGACAACAATGATGGTTTGATGGGTGGAGTCAATATGACATTTTGACTAGCATCCATATTTTCACTTTTCACAGGAATGTCTATAACTGGTGGCTCATTAGATTGATTATCTTCCTCTTTGTTTGAATCTCTAGAAGGAACTTCATCTTGATGTAAAGATGTGTTATTAGTGCATACCTGCTCTGTCTCTTCAGTGTTGACAAATTCTTTTTCAACTTTGTCCATGTCATTGTTAGAAGCGATCATGGATATCTTGACATCATCAATCATAATAGTTTCTTATAAATCTTTGGCTGTATCAGAAGCTATTGAAACTGAGGGCGCTGAAACCTATGGACCTATCTTAGGTGCATTTTAAATCACTGGTTCTGTAACCTATTTGGGAGGAACTAGAGTTACCTTTGCTATAGGTTTTGTTTATGGATACATATGTCTATCTAGTAATACTTTCTCAAAAGATTTCTGAGTCTCTTCACCAACCAGATCATACTCTTTATTCATGATATAAAGTGTTGTAGTTTTGGTTCTGAGATGAGGTTTTACCAGATCCAATAGTATGAATTTCTCATCATGCAAGCATATAGGGAGAAGACTATCTAATGTTTCTTCTCTTATCCTCATATCCTCTTAAATTGATTGCCTCTTTAATACATCAATTATGTTCCATACCTTGTCTAGTATGACTGTTTTAAGTTCCAATACTATCTTTTTGAACTTAATCATGTGAGATGATCATAGAATGAATTTATGATTTGTCTATCTCTTGGTATTTGTCATAGACATTCTTGATAGATTCTAGTCTTCCTTCATTAACAATTCTATTCTTTAGGACTGTTAGACGAGGTCTAAATCCTACCTTAGGAGGGGCTTGAGTGTTCTTTACCTTGCTCCTTGTGGTCCTTGAGGATGGATGACTTGTAGGAACTTGCTTCTTCCTTCTGGTTAACTTACTAGGTATAGAAGGTGGAGAGGATTCTAGATCAATGGTGGTTGATGGCACAAATGTACCTTCATTGGATTTCTTCTTCTTCTTAGGAATATCATCAAACTTTTCTATTTTCACTTTTGTGGGAGTTTTCTCAAGTTCTTTAGCTATCTTAGCTTCCCTATCTCTATCTAGGTCTTCTTGTGTAACACCATGAACTTTTAGGATATTTGAGGTAATCCTTGATGCCTTCCTTTTGTTGTCTACACTGTACAAGACATAATCAACTTGATTTGTATTTTCTATGTAGGTACCCCATCTAGGTTCATTGGGAACCTTGGGCACAGATAGGAGGACTTGTGCATAACCTTCCAAAACATGTTATTCAACTTCATATCTGAGAGGGTGAATCCATTTTGTTCTAGGATCAACTGCCTCCATGCAAGTACAGTCAGTCTCCACCATGAAGCATATGGTGTCTTTGTATTTCTTAACTATCTTCTCAGGTATCCTGAACCTTTTCTACATTTTAATCCTGAAAGTTTTGATATCCATGTCCGTATAATCCTTCACGCTACTCTCTGATGTAGCCTTGAGTGATATCTGAGACATAGTAGGTTTACTTTTGTCTAGGTAAAGATTGGCAACTTTACCTACTATGTGGAAGTAGAGATAGATGATCAGTGAGCCAAACCTGAATATCTTTCTCTTGTCATGCTTAATAGGTTGAATGTTGTTAATCAATTGAGCACACAATATCCCACATAGATTATACTGAGTATTATCTTTCACCATCTTTACTGTTGCTAGGAAAGTAGCCACAGATACACTATTTAGTCTACTTGCGTGCTAAAATTTGTAACCTAGTATAATGGTGACCAGTTTTATGTCATCTTCCTTAATGGGATCAACTATCATACCGTGCCTATCACTTCTAGATAAACATGCTTGTTCAACCTGCATTTTCACATCTTTACCATTTGGAATAACTGGTCCTATCTTAGGAAGTCCAATCATGTCATGGATTAGGTCTATATTAATATAGACGTGAATTTCACCAATCCAATAGAGATCATCATGAATTCTGCTCAACAAGATTTTCACCCATTCTGGCTCATAAAATTCATGCGCATTAGAATACTCAAAAATAGGGTTATCAGTGAGATGCATGTATTCATCCTTGAATGAATAGTCTAGTTTCATCATTGAAACCATAAGAGTTTCTATGTTGTTGTCCCCAATGGTTTCTTTCTTATAGTAGATGTAAGCACAAATGTCTTCCATGTGTACGACTCCTAGCGGAGTCTTAGAGAATGCCCCTTCTACATCATCTAGAATAGACTTGAATGGATGCCTTTTAAAGACAAATCTCTTCCTTTCAATAGTGTCAAAGACTATAGGGGTTTCCATACTCACTTATTGATCAACTAAATAGGGTTCCATCACAATTCAAAATGATGCGACTGATAGGGTTCTGTTTCAACTTGCAATCTATTCACAAACTGATCAAATTGATACCTTTGAATGCTTTGATGCTTAGTGCTCCTATGCTCTACAAATTTTATGATCTCAGATGTAAACAATGAGGATAAATTATTGTTTACCAACTTATATAAAGATTACTGCATTTAATGCTTGCTACCGTACGTGGTTTCCATTGAGAGTTTCAAAATTTAATCTAAACAAAGTAAAGGCAATGTGTGCATGCATACAACCTTAATTCATGATCACATACATGAATCCATAGGTGCATACTCAGAGGTGAGTATACTAGCCATGCAGGGGTTTAGAGCTAGAATAGCTCCCCCTAAGACCATGAGGGTCAACTATACAAAAGTAGAAGGTGCATCAACTAAGGATGCATCTAATACCTTGTTCTCTTCATTATCCTTATTTACTTCAACCCAAATTTTATTTGAATTAGTTTTGGCTTGTACAAACTTGACTTCTCCTGATTCTTCAAATAGTGACTTTTTAGGATTTTCATTCTCTTGTCTTTGTGCTTTTGACCTGCAAAACCTTGAGATGTGTCCAGCTTATCCACATGAATGACAAATGATAGGAGGTCTAATGTTTTTATTCATCATGCTGCATTTCTTGGCTATGTGTCCATTTAAATTACACATCTAACATGTAATGTTATGAGGGTTTCTTTGAGATTGATTTCTCTGATTGTATTGAGTCACATTTCTTTGGTTCTGTTGTGATTGATTTCTTTGATTTGTTCTGCAATGTATAGCCCTGTGACCAAACTTATTATAGGAGTAAAAATAACCATTGAAAGGTCTTACCTCTTTACTATCTCTTGGAAAGTGTACATGCTTGTTACAAGCATAACAAGTTCTGTTAACTTGCTTGTGTCCATCTTTAGGTGGTTCAATTTTAGCCTCTGCAATATTCTTAGTTTTATTTTCTTTAGTGGATGGTTCTTGTGATTTCTTTCTTTCTTGTATTGAATTGATTTCAATTTGAGCTATATTGTATCCCATACCAGTGGTATCACCTTTTAGTTTATGTGCATAAATTTGTGATTGAATTAGATCAGAACTTGTGTGTAGTTTATCAATCTTGTCTTTCGCTCCTAATAATTCAGATTCAATCTTATTCTTGATGTTTTCCAACTCCAATATTTTCATATTATCTTGTATAAGTTCTTCATCTAACTGTTTACTTTCTTTGGTCTTCTCTTCAATGGTTGTTAAGCTATCTGTAAGTTGTTCATTCAGATCTTCAATTTTGTCTTTTAAGGACATGTTCTCTTCATTCAATTTCTTGACCATTTTTCCCAAATCATTGGTAGAGCAATCTTTCAGATCTTTCCTTAATTTATTGATAAGCATTTGAGAGCCATCAACCTTTAGTTTAGTTCTTCATTTTATTTTTCAGATCTGTCTAGATCTTCAAGGGTTGCTTCAAGATTAATTTTCAGATGTTTTTCTTCTGCTGAATCCATGATCTCCTCAAGTGGTTAAAATTTCTTTCAAAGGACCAGAGCTCTGATACCAATTGTTAGAAACACTGAGGGGGGGGGGAGGGGTGAATCATTGTTTGTCTATTTATTCTATTTTAGAAACTTTAAACATTAATCAAATATATATCAATTGAAGCTTAACATAAGAACACATAACACATGATACGATTAAGGGGAAACCTTGACCAGAGGAAAACCCCGGTGGAAATTAGTACCCACAAATAATGCACTAGTATAATGAACCCATTAAAGTTCCTTTGCCTTGTTAGGAGCAGTCTTTCCAATGAAAGTACAATGACTTGGTTAAGGGTCTGACCCTGTTAGGAGTATTTTACAAATAACCCTGTTAGGGGTGAGGACTCACTGTCCAAGAAGCTCACTGCTTAGTAGGATGAAGGCTACAACCTCCTTGATAATAGATATACACTATATCCAAAAGTGAACTTCTGTATGTGACACAATTGTCTAATCAGTTCTGGTTATGTGCTGATACTATTATACTCTTAAAGAGATTTATCTCATTCTAACATCTTATACTAATCTTTTATATCTCTGCTTTGCATATTCGATGAAACTTCTAATATACCTTTTCATTATATGTGTGTGTGTGTGTGTGTGTGTGTGTGTGTGTGTGTTCATGCCTAAATAGACGCAACCCAAAACAAGACTATAGTCAGCCAAAAAACACAATACATAATGCTTCCAAAAAAATTGGCTTAAGCGTGTTTACAATAGTCATTAAGACATGATTACAAACATAATATAATAGGCTCTTGGATTTTACACAATAAAATATTATACACTGATCCAAAAATTGAAGTCGGCTTCATACTCTATTTTCTGAACTGCTAGTATTACTGTTCTTGCTATAACTTATCCGTACTGACATATCTGACCATGCGTGTCTAGGGAAAGCACAAGAACATATCATAAAACTTAACTCTAAATGCACATATCTTGATTTTATCCTACGCACATGTGCTGGTGCTCTAATCGACTACAAATCACTGTTCTGTTCTGTCTTCTATACTTAGTCAATTTTCACTTCATAGTTTTCTGTCAAAACTTCATATGACTTTGTTGCCATAATGACAACACAAAATAAGTCATATTGTCCCTGAGGGTCAACTTGCCAACTGTACACAAATTTGGTTGGTTTCAAGGCATGATTTCATTCTACCAATTAATTTTTGAGCATCAAGAATACACCTTTACTTAAAGTCTAAAAGCAAATATGAAGTATATCATAAACAACCTATATGGAATGCCAGATTTATTTATCCCATTAAGCATACAAATTTAAGTGTACTAATATCATATTAAATTAATTAGTACTTGGATAATATTAATCCACAAACAAATATCACCATTAGTAAAGTACCATATCTCCTAGAAAGGATGTGTGGGCATTTCTATATGGCAGGCTACATATAAAATAAGATAATATAATATACTAAGTGCCACTACAATGAAATACAATAAATATAAAGATGCCTTATTTAGTGATTGTGTTTTGTATTAATCATCACACTGTGTTTGAATCTCGATTCTACATACATTTGTAAATCCAAAATAACCTTTGTATAAATGAAATGGAAGCCTTTCTCTTGGTAATTAGCCTCATACGTCTCCTCTAAAAGAGGATTGAAAGGCTTACAGTTTTGACCTTCAGTACAATCATATCTAGATACTGCAAATGTTGCAACACTTAATATCCACATAAGGCCCCTACACAACAATGAGACACACACCATGTAAGAAAGAATTATTCTTCACCTATACATAGTGCACTTTCCAATGACATACTTATGATTCATCACATCCAATAAATCTGTTTCAAGTAAGCATAATAGTGAGTAATGACACATTTTCTCAGTTCTTGCTAATCATTCAAAATTTTAAAAATACAATATTTATCAAAGTCAAAGAGTATTCAGGTCCATGAGTAAATTATAAGCAAGCATAATGTTTTAAAACCAAGCAAGTTCATTTTCCTCAACAATGGAGATCATTTATACTTCAAAATGGTTAATGTGATGAAAGAATGATAATAGAGTTTAGCTTTTCCATATTGTATCCAATGCAAAAGGAAATTTTCAACTACTTCATTGATACAATAACCATTAGAAAAGATGTATTCCTCAAAACAATGAAATAATGACAAAAAAAATCAATATCGAATAATATATTTCTACAATTATTTAGTATTCAATATCCAAGAATTGGTTTAATAGTAATATTAAACCAAAAGTATCACTATGTTAGAAAAGAGAAAATTGATGCTAAGGCTTAAATTAGAAATTAACATGTCGCACACAACCACTACCTACATTTTAGACATTAAGTATGCAAAGGAGCTTTCTACTAATCTTGTTTTGATGATTCAAATAATATCAAAAATTTGGTCCTCTTCATCTATACTTGCCACTGATATTAGAGCTAAAAGAAGAACCCAGTCCATTACCTTAGCATGATATGAAAACTACGTCCATCCAAATTTAAGTCTTTAAAGTAGACTAAGAAAAGTTACCCACCACATAACAGTCAATATAGACAGAGCTTCACTTTTTATTATTTATAAAAAAATTAAAGATTGGTGAGTTTAACAACATAAATATTAGAATGCTTACATATTTTCCCCATTCATATGCCCGATCAAGCAGGTAAGAATACTCCAATTCCTCAAATAAATTTTCCAAGGATTAAAGAGGCTCATTAAATTAGACTGGAAAACACACTTTGGTGAGGTTTTTTCCTATGTTATCTTTCATTGACCAAAGACTCACTCCTTTCTCCATCTCCTTTGGATCTGGCAATTTCGGTCATCTTATCACATTCCAATATTCAAATCTAAGTGTTTATATGTCTGCATTAAACCCATCTACATTATTTGGAAAGGTCAAACCTTCCTCTAAATCAACAGATGCTCACCTGCATCCAGAATCAGATCTCCTTGAATAAGTGGATGATAGAATATCTCTCATATTAAAATAAGAATTATCTTCTTCATCTGCTTCATCTGACACTCAGTAAGTGGTACCAATAGAAAACTTATAAAGGGTTGTATATACAAATTGAACATTTTTTGTGTAAATATCATGATGGCACTTGCATTCTCTTTACAACAAAATGGAAGAGATCACTTTATTGAAAATAACCCTGGATATGTTAGCAACTGTATAGAAGAAATAATGCATTCTTAAAAGGGGTCATATTCAAAAAAAATTCTCCAAGTCCAACAAATATCATTACAGTGTTTAGTCACTTATTCAGTCTACGTAAATTTTTTCTATCACTCTAGTCATAATATTAATTTGTGGCTCTAATTCATCAAATAAACTAACAAGAGTGAACTTTTCCAGCTACTTCATGAAATAAGATGTGGTTAGCATAATCAAGTACCCATAAGCATTGGTCATGACTCCCAACAAAGAAATATAAAGTCACACTAATCTTCTTACCTGCTATAGAATATATAGTAGATGCATTTATTTTATTAATGGTCTTCTATAAATACTGAATAATACCCTACAAAAAATGACTTAAGCAGATTAAAAATATTACCCACTAGAGAATCCAGAGTTTGACATGTGCTATGCTATGGTGTTGTATCTTTTTCTTCATCTTTGATAGGTGACCTATCTAACTGAGAAGGAGTGCTACTTTTAGGTTGAGAAGGGATTTTTGAAGATTGGCCACTTACAAATTTTTCTGATTCATTTTCATGAAAAGAATTAAAATATCTTCTATTTATTGAATGTACAATTTAGAGAACTTATAAGCTTTTATATGTAAGTATAGTTTCCATTTTCCAACTTTTGAATTAATGATCAAGCTTTATTAACTATTTGAGAATTGCATGCATGAATATAACATGATAAATATGTACTAGTCAAAAGAAGATTCTTAATTAGCAGCAACCAGTTTAATTTATCTTTGTTACTAGTCAGACACTTTTATGTCCAGTTAAAATCCACAACATAAAATTATCCTGCTTGGTTCTCTTTAGAGAATAAAAAGAACATACTATAATATTTTACAGTCATGAAGTACCCTACAATAGAGAAACCCTCCCTTATAAACCATTTTCCATCCCCTAAAACTTATGAACACTCCACCTTAAAGGTTAAATCAAAATCGCCAATATTGGACTGACACTTTGAAAAATTGCTTCATAAAACAAATTTCCAACATTTACATTATTGAGTCAGCACATGCTCACACATCCATGCAGAATTGTAAATATCTGAGATGCCATTATGTGAGACCCTATTGCAATATATAAACATGCATTTGCTAAAATACAATAGTGAGTTTGTTAATGTGTGAATAAAATTATGTGTAGGTTTTGACATGTATGTATAGCAACCAAATCTCTGAGATGCCATAATGTGAGACCCTATTGCAATATATGAACATACATTTGCACAGTATTGAATTTGGTAATGTCTGGTAAACATTATGTGTAGGTTTTGGCTTAACTGTATAACAACCGCACATTCCTCACAATGCATCAGAGTAATTCCAATGCATAAATTCTAGATTTATTTGTTTGAGTGCCTTTGCCATCACCTGCCTACCTTCTATTTTAGATGAGGTCCAAATTTATGGAAACAATGGAAAGAAGGTTCCCCAGCAAAGATATTAGCTTTTTATTTTAATGGAGACTCTTATTTTCAAGTGCAGACCCTCAAGTTAATAATAGGTTTTTGAGTTATCAAGAACTTCTGAAGGCACTGTATATCATCTACAATGGAAGTAAACATACTGCCTTGGAAAAATAGTGCATCTATGTATTTCACACACAAAAAATGAAAAGAGATGGCCTTTCAAATCAAATGCACCATATTTTCATTGTAAATGAGTGCATATAGGCTTAAAAATATAGCGACATAGCTTTCCAAAAAACCAAAATATGTGTTGACGGGTCTTTGTGACCGGGTCCGCCAACAAATGTAAGTTGTCACTGGGTACCGGGGCACCGACCAAATTTGCCTATAAAGGTTTTCTGGGGAAATGAGATTCCCCAGGCCTTCAAGCACGTGAGAGTCGGGTCTCAACAGTGCGAGAGCTTAGTTGGGATTGTGACTATTTTGTTCGTGGGGATCGCTGGTTATCTTAGCTCATCTTCTTTGGGGGTTGATGTATGTGGGGTTTCCTGCAAGAATTCATTAACTTTACCAAATAAACTTCAAATGATATTGCAGAGTTAGAAATATTTCATCTACCTATAGTCATGCCAAACATTTGAAACATCAACCAAGCTCTAACATGATACACTAAATACTGAGGAAATACGGAACCATCAGTTCATATTCAATCAATAGTAAAGGAAAAGAAGGCCATTAATCTACTTAAAAATATGCAAGGGAAGTAAAGAACATGCAACATAAAATACCATTAACCCAAAGATCAGAATGCTAACAACATCATTGATAGAATTCTTCCTTCTTCATTAATAAGTTTCTAGCAGGCACTGGTGCATACAACAATGGTGGCATACAACAATGGTTGCTCTAGGGGAGCATTTAACTACTAAAAGATTCTAAAAACTAAGGATCATTGAGATCTGCAACTAAGAACTGAGAAAACCAAAATGCTATTAGCTATGGATTGCAAAATCATCAATTTTTCCGACCCTTGGAATGGGGTCAGACTTATTATTTATACACAAGATTTGACCTAAAACTAACCTAACTTATTTTACACTTAAGAATATAATACTATTTCGAGTGGCTGGTACTACCTGTGCCATGCTACAAAAGACCTTAAGATGGAAAAGGTCTGACATGTCGGAAGAGTAATACAAGAAAAGAGGAGTGGAAGAATCAGCCTTGAGAAGAGAGTCAGGAGGAGAAAAGAAGAAATTCGATCCCCCAGGGATTAAGGCTACATCCCTCATAAATGGGAGAGCAGCTCATTTTATTCGATGCACCATGTGTTACATTGAAGCAGTGTCTTGAGAAGATGATCTGTCAGAACCTTCTTGTCAAGCTGACATGCCTTGTTGCGATCACCTATTTTTTGACACCTTTTATTAACTGCCTTGAAAATGACTGGTCAACTTTGGGAACCAGGACATGGGTCACTTTAAAGATTTCAAAAATGATATTGGATCCAGGACTCCAGGATCTGGGAACTCATGCCCCAAAGAATGAATGAATACCAAAAAATTACATCTCCTGACGATCATCTCCGAAGCCCAGAGGATTTTATTGTTCCTTAGTATCATTGAAGGTCTGCAGGAGCCAGGCAATTCTATCTTTGTCTATGTCCTTAAGGCCAGCCCAGCGGTATTTGGCCACCTCCACTTGCTCATCCAAATCTGGAACATTTTCCTTGAAATCTGTGACCATTTTGGTTGTGTCATGACTTTAAAGCATCATGCGAGTGACCCTTACCATTTTTTCTCCATTCGTTCCCTCCAGGGATCCATACCAAGACTCCATTAGCTTGTTGAACTTCCCAAGGACATACTCCTCCGGAGTGCATGTTTTAGTGCTGAAGGGATCAGCTCCGGAGACCTTTGAGATGAATGACTTGTACAAATTGAAAGAATATTGAACTTCCTAGACTTTTTTGTGCATAGTCCCTACCAGTTGCTTGATTATCCCCAATGTGAGGTCAAGTCTAGAGTGTTGGGTCCAAACAAAGTCAAAAGACTCATTTCCTAGAATTCTAGCTTTGGAGACAATTTCTTCTCTGATGCTGATGAGCTCTTCCATCTCAGCCTTCCATGCCTCATAGTTTTCAATGTCTCCCTCCTAGATGGAGATATTACTTTTAGCCTGATGTAGAATATTTCTGGCTGCATACAAGTCTAGGAGTGTGGATATTAAGAAACGCTAGATGTTTCCCACCTGTTTTGTAACCCACTCATCAACTGCCTGGGCTTTTATTTTCATCACCCTTAGTGAATCTATGTCACTCTGAGGGAGCGGTGTGTCAGAGGTGGAGGCACCTGGGGGAATGGAAGTAAGAGGTTGTGCGAGCTCTGTCAGCAGCCCCAGGAGATTTACATTCTTTTCCTTTTCCACCCTAAATTTCTAGGCCTCCTTTTCATAGCAAGCCTCCACCACCTTGGTCGCTTCTCTTAACAAGTCTAGTTTTCCCTATTTCCCTCTCTTCCCCAGTGATATATCAATGATAGAGTATTCATCGGCCTTAGCCATTACTTCATCTACATCTGGGGGAGGTGTCATAATTACTGCGACTATATCTCCACCCGGCCCAATCTGAAGAGTATTGAATGTCCAAGATTTCTTGGTCTTGGGAGGGTTATACATTTGCACCATCATCTCCACCAAGGAGAGATGGGCCTTAGGCATTGTTGGGGCCTTCCTCTTGCAAGACTCCACCAACCATTATGGTGGTAGGGGTGGCTTTGCAGCCAGAATTTGTTCCTATGATTTCTTCCCTGGATCTTGTTGCACCCCTTTGACAGTTTGAGCCATTTCTGACTCCTTCCTTGTATCTTCGGGCTCATCAAAAATACTTACCCTAGTGCTACTTATATCTTTTTCCCTGATGTATACATCCTTAATGATGTTAAGATCATCATTTTCTTCTTCAGGGTTTCTCTCCTCATCTTGTTGCTGCTCTTCATCAGCCTCTATTGCTGGGATGCTCTCTTCAACTGGTGTATTCTCTGGAGGTGGTTCTCTGTAATCACCTCCCCAAATGTTACTTTTGGAGGCAGCATTTGGAGCATGGTAGTTGGGGTCATGGTTTCTCTCATGGGTCCGATATCCCCAACCAATGTTGTTTTCTCATCCTATGTATGCCTTCCCTCTTCAATCCCTATAACATGTATCTCTGGGATTTTGGAGATATCCACCTGTTCCTGTCCCTTTCCTTCTTCTGCCCTGGCTTCCTTCTCTTGTGCAGGCTCTGGCTCCGAGAGTTCATCCTGTGTGGTGATTTCTTCTACTGCCTTATGATATCTCCCTGCAAGTTCCCAAATTCATCAGTTCCAAATAAATCATCAAATTCATCATGGGGAGGGGAGTTCTCTAGGATATCCTTAGGTTCTTTGTCCGGCTCCGGAGAGTCGAAAGAAAGGATTTGTACATCTTGGATGCTTGGCATCCCATTTTTTGGCTCCACCCTTGGTTGAGAATTAGTCTTCTTTTTCTTTCTCCTGGTTATCAAAGGGGCCCTACATCCATTATAGTTGCCCGCTCCTCTTTCACTCTGGTCCTTGTTGATCAGACCATCAATGCTACCAGTGAAGGGGAAGAGGGAGGACTAATGGGCCTAGTCATCAGTACCGGGGTGGCCAACCGTGTGATTAGTTTATCTTTCATCTATTGGGAGACCGCTAGCATCTGCTACATTTTCTCTTTTATGGGGGTCACAAACAAGATTTGCGATGGGGTCCCCATTATTCTTTTTCCTCTATCCTCCACTTGTGAGTAAGTTGCACCCCTAAAAGTTGACCCCCACACTATCGGGCCAACTTTGCATGTACTCCTTGGGCATGCCTTCTTGAAATACATGTGGCTATTCTCTACCACATCATGAGTGATATCTTCAATAGTTGGCCCCTCCTAGGCATTCAAGTCTATTGGAGGGAGAGCCACCTTGTCTACTCCCTTTTCTTTGTACTATGGGTCTATTGTGGACCTGGTGTCCGAGAAGTCATCCGGTAATTTCCAAAGTTTCAGCCTCTCCATCATCCCCATTGTCATCCAGATGAAGTGCCAGCTCCGGACTTCAAAATAATCTTGGAAATCTTCCCAAAAGGCCTCCATGTGGAATATATGGGGCTCTGATGCCCGGGGAAGTGTCGGTTCTATTTTTCCTAGTGGATCAAAATTCTTCCACGCCAGATAGAATTCTATTAAGCCTAAGCTTTTAAGCTTGTTGTCTGCCTCCTTGGCTATAGCCAGACTACACGAGTAATTCCCACAGGTGATTGGGAATGGAGAAATATTCCAAAAGAATTATTTTGTTCCCACAATGCTTGGGCAACAACTAGGGATTCTCTAAGAAGCCAATTACCCGAATGTAAGTGTGCTGTTGGAACTGAATATAATAGTTGCTATAACTTCTGACCAAATCCATTGCCTCCTTAGAGAGGTGGTACCTAGCATCTTAGGTAGGTGTGAGAAGATTGTAGTAGACGAAGGCATCGTTCACTTGGCAGAAGGTGAGGAAACTAGCCTCCCAGTGGATTTGCGAGAAATAATCCCAGTGAGATTTTTGGCCCAGACCGACCCCAAGTACACTTGACATGAGAAGCTCATTTGTGATGGGGCATTGTTGTGCTAGGGCATAGAGACCATAGGACATCATATATAATTTAGAGGTCTAGGCCACTTGAAGGAACTAGGAGTCCACATGGTTTGAAATGATGGTGACCCAATCAAAATATTTTTTGCTAGAGGAGATGCCCAATAGGAAGTAATACATCCATCCTAAGAATTCTTGGGCATGGGGTTGCCCAAAGATCTTGCATAATGCTATGATCCCCATCTCTATGCTTTCCTTAAATTTGGATAGGGGGATTTCCAGCTTCATTCTTTTGTAATCCTTCTTTGGTGTCTTCAGCCAGTTGTTGTTCAAATACTGTCAGGCCATGAGTTCCAGCTACTAAAATTGCTCCAACGCCTCAGATCAGGTGACGATGGCTGCTTTGTCAAACTGAGGGATCCCCAAACCTACCCAAAAAGTTGCGGCATCTAGGGACACCATAGGTGTGGGATATCTGGTTGGGACTTGGGTGACAAGCATGAAGGCCCGAATAGAGGAGTTGAAGTGTGCTGCGAGGGTGAGAATAAGTTTTGGGGCTTGCACGCAGCATGGGAAGCAAGCGGATTTTAGAATCCTAGAATCTCCAACGTTGATGGCCAACTGGTCCTCAACCGTTCATTGGATGAACATCATTTTGACTAGGGCTTGCATTTCTTCCCACATTCCAACACTGGTGTCGGTAATCAACTGAACCTTGGATTCAAGCTTTGACCTTGTAATAGTGTTTTCCTTCAAATATTTCATAGTGAGGGGAAGCTTTTCTAGGGCCCTCTCAATCTTAGACTTGACAGCTGCCCTAGTGGCTCTCATAGTGGGGAGCTCTGGACTCCTGGGTGGAGAGGATGTGGATGCCTCCAACATAGTGAAAGTGTGATGTAGGCTACCTGCAAAGAAAGATGACCGTCAAAATTCATAAAAGATAAACACTACTCCAGGACCCGGAGATCTTACCATCGCATTGTGCATTTCACCTGAAAAGTTAGTTTACGTCAAAATCTAGAAATCTCAGGGATTTTAGCACACTTGATGGAAGTAAGATATAGGATGATCGAGGACGTAGGGCCCATAGTCTGGAAAACTAACTGTTGGGAGACATGACCAGAAGATGAGTTGTCAGGCTTATGTGGGCGTCACATGGCCATGCAATAAATAGGAGTTATGGTGACGATGACACCAACTGTCTGAATGTGCATGAGATGGTAGCCATTTGGCAGAACTTAAATGTGCACATGAGAAATAAATTCACCATAAAGACTAATTCGATGGCAAAGAGAGAAACCGTCATGGTTGAAACCAGCCAAGAGCCAAGTTCCAACCAGGAAGTATTCTGTCATGCGAGTGAGCTCTTAAATTTAGGAAACATAGACAAAAGCATGGTGAGATCAACACAAATCTAGAAGGATATACACTAAATATATAATAGAGCTGAGGCATATATACATAACTTACAAAATTTACATAATATACAAACAACTGACTCCATGCGGGATGCACGAAAACTACCTATGCTACAACTGCATAGAGGGAAGACAACTCTCTGCTAGTGCCAACCCTCCAACGGGAGGCGACGAAAGACCAGCACCATGAGACATGGAAAAACACAATGGACCAAAACCAGACAGAGAAAAAAAAGCAAAACAAGAACAAACAGAAGCACAAAACAAGAAAACCCAAAAATGACAAGACTAGGGCGGAGAGCCTACCTGAAACATGGAAAAAATGGAGAAGGTGGGCTCAGGAAGCACCTTGCAATGAGCTAACCCTAAGGATTACTACAAATAATCACCATAAAACCACCGATAATCAACCACTAAATATGGGAGCAAAAGTAGTTTAAAATCACCTTAATTCACCTTGATTCGCTTCGAATGCACAAGTATTTTAATCGCAGTGACTGTGAAAGTGACAGATAAATTCCATTTATACTAAGGGTAAAATGAGTTGCATTCTTTTTCATAGACTCTGGAATAGGTAGACCTCCAGACTCTAGGCCCGGGGATTCTAGGAAGCCACACCTCCTCACAAAAGGAGACATCATGGTGAAGAATCCCGGAGTCCAAAATCTGGCTCTGGAGAGAACAAACTCTGGGACTGGGTCCTGGAGGCATGAAAGATAAAAAAAAAAAGAAAACAAACCTCACAGGAGGGAAAGCCCAAAGAAGGAAACAAAGAAAACAAAGAAAATAAGGTAAGAGCCAAAGTGAAAAGAGGGGACCCAACATTTTGCACACAAAATGTAGGGACGGGTATGTAGGGCATAACAAATGGTGACTATCTGGGACAAATGCCTTAGCGCATTCAAGAACTATGAAATCTCTGGTTAGCAAAATCGGAATCAATCATTACTTGGAGCATCCTGCTTGCAAGGTGTGAAGTGTTTGAGAAAATCTGGCCCATACATGATTCAATCCTTGGTCTTTTGTTAGTTGTGAAGTGTGTGCTTTGAAAGAAAATCAAGTTGATGACCTCTGGGAGAAGCAGAGAAGAGGCACTAAATATATCAAACCAAATTCATCAAATCTACTTGTTTCCCTCGGATACCAGAGTTTCTCCATTCTTTTCTTACTTTTTATTTCTTTCTTTTCCTAGATGGGAGGGCGGTACTTCTTTCACCATTAACCTTAATCTTAGCTAATTTTAACGGTGGTACTTCTTTCACCCTTCCATCTACTCCAAGTTTCTAAATAGGGAAGAAAAAATATGGACCCGGGAAGAATTTAAATGTTTCTTAGACTTGGGCCAACAAACTAGTGCGACCAATCTACCCTCGGTGTGTCTGATTACTTGTTCCTTTTGATTACTCATATCTTGTTACCAAACTTACAAAATAACTCCAGAGCGCAGGACAATTCCACCATGCTAACAATAGATTCCAAGTTCACCACAAATGCAAAAGGTACCATCCTGGAGACTAGATTTTATGGGAAGCATACCAGCCTACAAAAAGGGTAGGCAACACACTGGAAATCCAAAAAAGAAAGAACAAAGCCAAAAAAAAAAAAAGGGGCGGTCCCAGAGGACAGCCAAAAAAACTATTTACAAGACAAGGCACCCCAAATGGAGCACTGAGAAGGAATATTTACAAGCGAGAAGACTTACATATGGTACAATTCTGGACAAACTTACCTCATTCAAAATAATGCTTGAGAAACTATCCATTGACGGGCAATGGAACGGCTTCTCTAGTCATGGTACTGAGGTGATAGGTATTTGCCCCACAGATTTCTAAGATCAAGTATGGTCTGAGTCAGAGCCGTTGGAATTTGGTGTGTTTTCCTTTCTTTTCCCGGGCCTTATCCCACAAGAGGACCAAGTCCAAAATCTAAAAGGATTTATACTGGGCTCTTCGGTCAAACCATCGTTTCACTATTGCTTGGTGATGCACAAAATGTTAAAGGGATACATCTCTTTGTTCTTCCATTCGCACTAGATTTAGGAGCCAAACCTCCACGATATTGTCCTGGTTTCTGAATTCCTACATAAACTATAAAACTAGAATTTGTAGGTTAATGGGGAATACTGGGTTCTGGACATAGACCAGATGGAATGGGGATGTCCCTAGGGCTTCCTTAATTTGAATATGATTCGCCCAGAGGGTCAATCTTAGCTTTTGGTGCCAGTCCCGGGGATTCTGTTCTAATAGATGTTTGATCACTTTGAGCAAATTTTTGTTGGTCGACTTTGCAACACCATTACCCTGGGGGTAATAGTTGCTGGAAAACTTTAGAGTGATCTTCCTATCATAGGTCTATTCAAGTAATTTTTCTAAAGAAAATGCCAGACCATTGTCACATACTATAGAAAAGGGCATTCCGAATATTGTGACGATGTTTTCTTTCAAGAATTTTATGACTACATCTGTCTTGTTGTTTTTACAAGGTATTGCTTTAGACCACCGGGTGGAATAGTCGGTAGCAGTTAGAATGTACCAGAAGTTGGTAGATGAGTTGGGGTTGATTTCCCTGATAAATTCAAATGCCCATTGGACAAAGGGTCTAGCTTCAAAGACTGGCTGCAAAGGCATAGCCGGGTTCCACTCATGATGTGCCATAGTCTGGCAAGTATGGCACTTTGTGATGTGAGTGTAGACATCTTTAAAGATACAGGGCCAATAGTATCCAGCCCGAAGAATATGATAGGCAATGGCATCAGCTGAGCCATGCCCAGTTCCAAACTGCCCATGGAATTCTTTCATTATCTTTGTAGCTTGAACCCTATCAATGCACTGGAGGTACACTCCCTCATAGTTCCTGCGAAAAAGTGTGGTATTTTTTATCATGAAGTGTGCATGTTTGAACTATAGAGCACGATGTTTGTTTGGAGGCAATCCCTCCGGGCACCTATTATTCAAAAAAAAGTACACCAGGTCTGTGTACCATGGATCTTGAGTGATAAACTCCACTGTATATGTCTGACATTTGACATGGGGAGTCTCTTCTGCCATCGCTCTGCATAGTCCCTGACCTCAAACTATCTTCATGGGTTGCATTTCTAAATCATATTCCTGGAGGATGGACATCCATTTCCCCTGTCTCTCACAAAACTCACTCTATATCATCAAAGATTTTACTACCTAGTCTGGGATGATAGCATGCACTTTGCTCTGGAGAATATAATGCCAGAATTTATTCATGGCGCAAATGAGAGAAAAGGCTTGTTTTTCCAAAGGCAAATACCAGACTTCAACATTATTAAAGGGTGAGCTCATGAAAGCTATTGGTCATTCTTCCCCTTTGACCTTTTGGGTCAAAAATATTGTGGAAGAATGTAGTGAAGCAAAGGAATATATGTAAAAAGGGAGGGAGTAGTCCAAATTAGCCAGAACTGGTGCCTCCATTATCATTTGTTTAATCTAGGCAAATGCCTGCTTTGCTTCAGGGCTCCACTCAATTTTAGTATCTTTCTTCATCATCTTGTTGAGTGGCTTTACGATCTCAGCAAATCCAGTGATGAACTACTAGACAAAGTTGATCTTTCCAAGGAAAGACCTCATTTCCTTCTTGATGTCGGGCATTTGTAGGTTTAGCAGCGCTTCAACTCTCTTAGGGTCAATGGATATACCCTTCTCGGAGACAATATGCCTGAGTAATTTCCCTTTAGTGACCCCGAATATGCATTTCTTAGGGTTGAGGGATATTCCATACCAGCGACATCTCTCGCAAATCTTGGCGAGGTGGGCAGAATAATCACACCTATCTCAGGAAAAGATGGTCAAATCATCCATGTAGATGATTATACACCAGTTCACAAGGCCTTCAAATGCAACGTCCATAGCCTTTTGAAATGTGGCCCCTGCATTGATCAGACCAAAGGGCATCCTTCGGTAGGAAAACATTCCCCACTTAGTAGTAAACACAGTTTTGTCTCTGTCTTCATACTTAACCATGACTTGGTTATACCCAGAGTACCCATCTAAGAAATACATTATTTGTGATCCGTTCACAGTTTGTAATACCTTATCCAACGAGGGGAGAGGATGATTATCTTTCTTGGAGGCCTTGTTCAAATTGTATAAATCCACGCAAAGGTGGATCTCACCACTTTTCTTCCTTATAGGGATGAGGTTGGCAACCCATGTAGTATGCCAGATTGGAAAGATTATCCAGGCTAACAGTGGTTTTTGAACCTCCTAATAAATCAGAGGCTTGATCAGTGGGTTGACCGGTCGTTGCTTTTTCCAGAAAGTCTTAGCATCAGGTTTGAATGGGATAGTTGAGTCATAATGCATGTATCATAGGTTTTCAAGTCCTCATACCCCCATGCGATTACATCTATGTATTCTCAGAGAACCGCGAGAATCTTCTCATTTTCCTCAGGGGAGTAGGAGGTGCCAATGTGTATCATTTTCTCCTCACCAGGCTAGCCGATGTTCACATTCTCAAATTTTCCTCCCTTAGAGGAAGATGATATCTTTTCCTAGCCCCAAGGGTCCAAGTCAAAGATTCGTTCAAGTGTGACCATCCACTTAGGGATGGTGTTGGTTGGTAAGTTCATGATCCTGTCATCTTCATCACCCTATCCAGTATCATCGTAATCTCTTTCTTCCACTATCTGGTCTTTGAAAATACCAACATTGGCCATGAAGGCCAGGATATGCTAGTCATCCTCAAAGACCTAAAAATGAGTGACATTGTCTAGAATGGATGGGGTGGGTATCATCTCAACAAAGAATCTCTGGAGTCGTGAGCCAGCCATTGGCTCAAGCATGCTGGCAGAAACAACGAGGGCATCCGGGACATAATTCCATCTCCAGGGAATAAGATCGATGCCAAAGACATCAAAATATTCAATAAGGCTCCATGCCCAGTTGTGGTATGTAGCCAGCCTTTTATCATGACAGGTGTATTGACTCCGAACTTGTTTAACAATCAACTCTGAATCTCCCAGGGCCCAAAGGTGAGTGATTCCTTTCCTTAGTGCAAATAGGAGTCCAAGGACTAGAGCCTCATACTCCATGATGTTGTTTGTGTAGCTGAACTACAACCTGTAGGATGCGAGGAAGGATTTCCCCTGGAGGTTGATCAATTCCACTCCAGCCCCACAACCTTGTTTGGATCGGGACCCGTCAAACTTAAGGGTCCACAAGTCATCATTTGTTATTTGGGGCTGGGAAGATGAAGTGGTCTTTGGATTGTTTTTGGGAGGGTTGGGAGGAGTTTCCTCTAATGCTGATGGTATGTGGGTGAGGTTTTCCTCCGGAGGGATTTCTGGTTGGGATCCCCAATAAAATGGTGTCGTAGAGGCACTACCAGCAAAAGTACTGGGTTCCAAGGAATCATCTATAGATTCCTCCTTTCAGAGGGTGTTGATGTGCCGGGTGGCCATGGTATGGAAAGGCTCGCACTCTAGCTCTGAATGTTTCTGGTAATGCACCTGGCACCAAGTGCTAGAAAAGAGTGTGGTGGGGGTCACTGCAGCACCCTGAGAGTTAACCTCAACCCTCAATTTTTCTTCCAGATCCTGTGTTCTCTAAAAAACTATGGGGTCCTCCCTGGGGGTGAGATTGAATGTTAAGATCTCAAGGGGATAGTATACCCCAGGGGAAGTTTCAGAGAAGAGGACTTCATTCACCCTCCTGACTTTGGAGAGGGCCTATTTCATCCGAGGCTCATTTTCAACCTAGATCTAGTTAGATTCTCCTTCACAAGGGAGCCACAAGTGGGAAAAGTTGGTCAAGAATTATCCGTTTAGGGACTTGGACCAATTCTGACTTAGTAACATCCCATAAGTCTCTCGGATGTCCACCACTTGGATGTTGATTGTGCTAGCTATCCTGAGGTCTTGGATGAGTTGAATCTGGACATTCTTTAGTTCACCCACCATCTTTATAGTAGTTTTATCTTGCTGGATTACTGCGCCATTAGATAGGGTGGGGCAGAATCTGAGCTTCTGGCATATGGATAAAGGCATGATGTTGCCCAAAGCCCTAGAATCTACCAGGAAATTATGTATGTTTTTCCCTTGTATGCTTAGGCCTAGTAGGAAGGGAAGATCCTCACTATTTCCATAGAAGATAGCCACATTGGCATCCTCAAAGGAGACAGTCTTGGGTGGGTGACTGATGACTCTGGGTTTCCCAAGAGTTTTAGAAGAGACTTCTTCTACTCAGGACAGTTCAGCAAAACCTCCATCAAGGTCATGGAGGTGGTGGTTTGTTCTAATGCCTTTGTGATGTGAAACCTTCCTCCTAGGAATTGGTGGCTTCCCTTGGCCGGGTCCTTAGCTTGGTTAGAGCCAGGGAATTTTTGAGGGACAAACCAATCAGTCATGTTGTCTTGGGGAGGAGTGTCTTTGGGAGGTGCGGGTGCGTAAATTGGTCCTTTACCAGCCTATCTATGAGTGTTGTAGGGATTCCATGGGTTGGTGAAGGCATTGGCCTCAAAGGCCAGAATAGATTCATCAAAGAACCCCTGTAATTCGGGTTCCTCTTCATCTTCTCTGCTTGTTCCAAAGAAGATGGTCTCACAGGTGAATGCACCATGAGTGGGCTCTTGTATATGAGGCTCTGGGGGAGTAGGATCAAAATTTTGTTGTCTATCCAGCTAGGAAATCATGATGACTTTCTCTAGCGTGGCACAGTTCACCTCATTATGAGAGCCCATGTCATGCAATCTATACCAGTTGGTCATGGGTTGGAAGTCTGTGACAGGCACAAAATGGGAAGGTCTAGCGCTACCTTGATTGGTGTTTTGGTTCGGTGGTGGACCTCTGGTACTAGCATTATTATTCCATTACTGTTGGTTGCACCAAGGCCTGTTGTTGAAATTTCTTCCTCCGACATTGTTGTTTCATTGGCTGGAGAAAATATTTTTTCTCTGGGAATTGGTGTTGTGGGGTGCAAAGGACCCTGCCTTCAGTTGACCCATGTCCATAGTTAGTGTAGACAATATTCTCCAGAGAGATTCAACCTCGGAAGTCAGTTGGGTATTCGCGTCACAATGTGACAGTTGTTGTTGTTGGTTTCTTGAGAAAGTGGCAGCATTCACCAGAGTCGAGGGCAGAAATCCTCCAGTGGTAGAGGATTGAAAGAAAGGCACTCTGGGTGGTTGTGTCTATGGTTGTTGCATTTTCTATGGCTAGTTCCATGGAAAAGATTTCAGACCCAGCGTTGTCTGGGTTTGAGATGGATATATGTACCAGGCCTGCTGGTCTATCAGCGGTGGTGGGGGATTCATGGCCATCGTGGGAGCACCCATTGCCTGATTGGGGTTATATCCCCCGGTGTAAGAAGTTCCACCAGGTATCATGTTAAATGGCATGCTCTGCCCAATCCCGCCCAGGGATTTGTTAAGACCACAGGATAATTCCAAGGATAGGTTGTAAAGCTTCACCAAGGTATCCAGGTCACTGGGGTTGGTAGTTCTCTAGAGGAGAGTGGAAATGAAGGGGTCCATCATGTTGAGATAGGTCTGGATAGTCACATTTGTAGATGGGATGAAGGGGCTCGTGCACTACTTCAAGGCGCGTTGGAATCGGTGGTTTAATTCTGCAAGGGGCTCATTCGATTCATTCTTGATAGAAATGAACTGGCTATGGGACCATGCTGGGTCCACATGTACGCGGAAGGCAGCCAAGAAGGCATCCTCATGTCTTACCAACTGTTGATGGAATTGGCAGGAAGGTTAAGGTACCAGTTCAATTCATTTTGTCCTAGGGACAGAGGGAACATCCAGGTCACAACATTTTGATGTTGGATCCGGTGTTGGTTCATGGCATCTTTGTATGCTTGTAGGTGTTCTTCTACGGTTTGTGAGCCTAAGTGCTCATATCGGGGACAAATAGTTTCTAGGTGCGAAGGTAGATCATTGGCTGCACCCAAAAAAGTTCCCATCAGGGACCCAATATTTCCAAAATACGCAGCCATTGGGAGTGTTGGATTTTGACTAAGTTGAGCGTTAATTCCCAAGGTCATCTGGGGGACTTGGGTATTCTGGGATGTGCTAGTTCCCCAGACAATGGTGGCTGACTTGGCTTTCGGGGTCCATTTCTTTTGAGCGGGAGGCTCAATTTTGACAAACCTTCTAGGATTGGGATTTGATCTAAGGACTCTTTCAAATCTTGCTGGTGAAAAAAATCCAATCCCACTAAAGGCTTGACTCCTAAAACTATGGCTTGGGGAACCCTCGGGGGGTGTAAAATCTAAATCCTCAGAGGGGGACAAGTTCATGCTCTCCTTCTAGCGCTAGTTTCCGTTGACAGGTCTTTGTGAGTGGGTCCGCAAACAAATGTAAGTTGTCACCTGGTACCGGGGCACTGGCCAACTTTGCCTGTAAAGGTTTTCTAGGGAAATGAGATTCCCCGGGCCTTCAAGCATGTGAAATTCAGGTCTCGACAGTGCGGGAGATTATTTGGGAATGTGACTATTTTGTTTGGGGGGATAACTGGTTATCATGGCTCATCTTCTCTGGGGGTTGATGTATATGGGGTTTCTTGTAAGCATTCATTAACTTTACCAAATAAAATTCAAAAGATATTGCAGAGTTAGAAATATTTCATCTACCTATAGTCATGCAAACATTTGAAACATCAACCAAGCTCTAACATGATACACTAAATACTGAAGAAATACAGAAACATCAGTTCATATTCAATTAATAGCGGAGGAAAAGAAGGTCATTAATCTACTTAAAATATCAGAGCAAGGGACATAAAGAACATGCAACATAAAATACCACTAACCCAGAGATTAGAATGCTAACAAATTCATTGACAAAATTCTTCCTTCTTCATTAATAAGTTTCTAGCAGGCATTGGTGCATAAAACAATGGTGGCTCCAAGGGCGCATTTAACTACTAAAATCTTCTTAAAACTAAGGATCATTGAGCTCTGCAACTAAGAATTGAGAAAAACAAAATGCTATTAGCTATGGAATACAAAATCATCAATTTTTTTGACCCTTGGAATGGGGCTAGAATTATTATTTATACACAAGATTTGACCTAAAACTAACACAACTTACTTTATACTTAACAATATAATACTATTTTTGGTGGCTGGTACTACCCACCCCATGATACAAAAGACCTCGAGATAGAAAAGGTCTGACATGTCAGAAGAGTAAGATAAGAAAAGAGGAGTGGAAGAATCAGCCTTGAGAAGAGAGCTAGGAGGAGAAAAGAAGAAATTGGATCCCCCGGGGATCGAGGCTACATGCCTCATAAATGGGAGAGTGACTCATTGTCTTCAATGCACCAGGTGTTACATTGAAGAAACACCTTGGGAAGACCATATGTTAGAACCTTCTTGTCAAGCTGATGTGCCTTGTTGCAGTTACCTATTTTTTGACACCTTTTATTGATTGCCTTGAAAGTGACCGATCAGCTTTAGGAACTAGGACACGGGTCACTTTAAAGATTTCAAAAATGATATTGATCCAGGACTCGAGATTCAGGAACTCGTGCCCCAAAGAATGAATGAATACAAACAAATTACATCTCCTGATGATCATCTTCGGAGCCCAAAGGATTTTATTATTCCTTAGTATCATTGAATGTCTGCAGGAGCCAGGTGATTCTATCTTCGTCTATGTCCTTAAGGCCGGCCCAAAGATATTTGGCCACCTCCACTTGCTAGTCCAAATCTGGAACATTTTCCTTGAACTCTATGGTCATCTTGTTCATGTCATGACTTTGAAGCATCATGCAAGTGAGCCTTGCCATTTTTTCTCCATCCATTCCCTCCAGGGATCCATACTCAGACTCCATTAGCTCATCAAACTTCCCTAGGACATACTCCTCTGGAGTGCATGTTTCAGTGCTAAAGGGATCAACTCTGGAGACCTTCAAGACAAATGACTTGTACAAATTGAAATAATATTGAACTTCCTATACTTTGACACACATAGTCCCTACCAGTTGCTTGATTATCCCCAATGTGAGGTCAAGTCTTGAGTGCTGGGTCCGAACAAAGTCGAAAGACTCCTCTCCTAGAATTTCAGCTTCAAAGACAATTTCTTCTCTGATGCTGATGAGCTCTTCCATCTCAGCCTTCCATGCCTCATAGTTTTCAATGTCTCCCTCCCAAATGGAGATAGTATTTTCGGCCTGATGTAGAATATTGTTGGCCACATACAAGTCTGGGAGTGTGGATATTAAGAAATGCCAGACGTTTCCCACCTGTTCCGTAACCCACTCATCAACTGCCTGGGATTTTATTTTCATTGCCCTTAGTGAATCTATATCACTTTGAGGGAGCAGTGCATCAGATGTGAAGGTGCCTGAGGAAATGGTAGTAAGAGTCTGTGCGAGATCCGTCAATAGCCACAGGAGATTTGAATTCTTTTCCTTTTCTACCCTAAATTTCTGGGCCTCCTTTTCATAGAGAGCCTCCACCACCTTGGTTGCTTCTCTTAATAGGTCTAGTTCACCCTGTTTCCCTCTCTTCCCCAGTGATATCACAGTGATAGAGTATTCATCAGCCTTAGTCATTACTTCGTCTACATCTGGGGGAGGTGTCACAATCATCGTGACTGTATCTCCGCCTGACCTAGTCTGAAGAGTATGGACTGTCTGAGCTTTCTTGGTCTTGGGAGGGTTCTACATTTGCACCATCATCTCTGCCAAGGAGAGATGGGCCTTAGGTGTCACCAGGGCCTTCCTCTTACGAGACTCCACCAACCATTGTAGTGGTAGGGGTGGCTTTGCAGCCAAAATTTGTTCCTGTGATTTCTCCTCAGGATCTTGTTGCATCCGTTTGACAGTCTGAGCTGTTTCTGACTACTTCCCCGTATCTTCAGGGTCACTGGAAATACTTACCCCGGTGCTACTTGTATCTTTAGCACCAATATATACATCCTTGATGATGTTAGGATCATCATCTTCTTCCCCGGGGTTCCTCTCCTCATCCTGCTACTGCTCTTCATCAGCCTCTGTTGCTGGGATGCTCTCTTCAATTGGTGTATTTTCTAGAGGTGAGGGAGGCATCGGGCCAAGATTCATCATTTGGGCCACTGTAATCACCTCCCCAAATGTTACTTTTGGAGGTGGCATTTGGAGCATGATAGTTGGGGCCATAGTTGCTCCCATGAGTCCAGTTTCCCCAACCAATGTCATTTTCTCATCCTGTGTCTTCTTGCCCTCTTCAGTCCCTGTAACCTGTATCTCTAGGATTTTGGAGATATCCACCTATTCTTGTCCCTTTCCTTCTTCTTCCCAGGCTTCCTTCTCTTGTGCAGGCTCTGGCTCCAGGCCTGTGCAGCGATTTCTTTCGCTGCCTTTATGATATCCCCCTACAAGTTTCCAAATTCATCAGTTCCAAATAAATCATCAAATTCATCATGGGGAGGGGAGTTCTGTGCGATATCCTTAGGTTCCTTGTCTGGCTCCAGAGAGTCGTAAGAAAGGATTTGTACTTCTTGGATGCTTGGCATCCCAAGTTCTGGCTCTTCCCTTGGTAGATAATTAGTCTTCTTTTTCTTTCTCCTAGTTATCAAAGGGGGCCCTACATCCATTATAGCTGTTTGATCCTCTTCCACTCCAGTCCTTGTTTCTCAGACCATCAATGCTACCAGCAAAGGGGAAGAGGGAGGACAAATAGGCCTGGTCATGAGTACCGGGGTGGAGAACTGCATGATTAGTTTATCTTTCATCTACTAGGAGACCGCCAGTGTCTGCTACATTTGCTCTTTTATGGGGGTCACAGATGGGGTTTGCGATAGAGTCCCCATTATTCTTTTTCCTCTTTCATCCACTTGTGAGGAAGTTCCAGCCCCAGAAGTTGACCCCCGCACTGTCAAGCCAACTTTGCATGTACTCCTTGGGTATGCCTTCTTGAAATATGTGTGACTATGCTTGACCACATTGTGAGTGATATCTTCAATATTTTTCCCCTCCTGGGTGTTCCAGTCTACTAGAGGGAGAGCCATCTTGTCTACTCCCTTTTCTTTGTACTACGGGTCTATTGTAGACCCAATGTCCGAGAAGTCATCTAGGAATTTCTGAAGCTTCAGCCTCTCCATCATCCCCATTGTCATCCAGATGTAGTGTCAGCTCCGGACTTCAAAATCATCTTGGAAATCTTCCCAAAAGTCCTCCATGTGGAATATATGGGGATCTGATACCCAAGGAAGAGTCATTGTTATTTTTCCTAGCGCATCAAAATTCTTCCACACCAGATAGAATTCTATTAAGCCCAAGCTTTTAATCTTGTTGTCCGCCTCCTTGGCTGTGGCCAGACTATATGAGTAATTCCCACATGTGATTGGGAATGGAACATTTATTACTTTCTTCACAGTGTAGAGGGCGTGCAGCTCCAAGATCTATCGTCAATATTCCAAAAGAATTATTTTGTTCCCACAATGCTTGGGCAACAAATAGGGTTTCCCAGAGAAGCTGGTTATCTAAATATAAGTGTGCTACTGGAACTGGATATAATAGTGGCCATAACTTTTGACCAAATCCATTTCCTCCTTAGAGAGGTGGTACCCGACATCCCGAGTAGGTGTGAGAAGTTTGTAGTAAATGAAGGCATCGTTCACTTGGAAGAAGCTGAGGAAACTTGCCTCCCATTGGATTTGTAGGAAATAATCCATGGGAGCCTTTTGGCTTGGATCGACCCCAAGTACACCTGATGTGAGCAGTCCATTTGTGACGGGGCATTGTTGTGCTAGGGCCTAGAGAACATAGGATTTCATATAGAATTTAGAGGTCTAGGCCACCTGAAGGAACTGGTAGTCCACATGGTTTGAAATGATGACGGCCCAATCAAAATACTTTTTGCTGGAGGAGATACCCAATAGGAAGTAATACATCCATCCTAAGAATTCTCAAGCATGGGGTTTCCCAAAGAACCTCCATAATTCTATGATCCCCATTTGTATGCTTTCCTTAAATTTGGATCGGGGGATTTCTAGCTTCATTCTTTTGGAATCCTTCTTTGGTGTCTTCAGCCAGTTGTTGTTCAAATACTATCGGTCCATGAGTTCCAGCTACTAAAATTTCCCCAATGCCTCAGATTGGGTGACGACGACTACTTCATCAAACTGAGGGATCCCCAAACCTACCCAAAAAGTTGTGGCATCTAGGGACACCATGGGCGTGGGATATCTGGTCGGGACTAGGGCAGCAAGAATGATGGCCCAGATGGAGGAGTTGTAGTGTGCAGTAAGGGTGAGGGCTTTCACAGAGCATGGGAAGCAGGCGGCTTTTAGAATCCCAGAATCTCCATTGTTGATGGCCAACTGGTCCCCAACCATTCGTTGGATGAACATTATTTTGACCAGGGCCTACATTTCTTCCCACATTCTGATGCTGGTGTCGGTAATCAACTAAACCTTGTATTTGAGCTTTGACCCTGTAATAATGTTTTCCTTCAAATATTTCATAGTGAGGGGAATCTTTTCCAGGGCCCTCTCAATCTTAGACCTAATGGCTTCCCTGGTGGCTTCTGTGGTGGGGAGCTCTAGACTCCCAGGTGGAGAGGATGATGATGCCTCCAACATAGTGAAAGTGTGATGTAGGCTACCTGCAAAGAAATATGACCGTCAAAATTTATAAAAGATAAACACTACTCCGGGACCCGGAGATCTTACCATCGTATTACGCATTTCACCTAAAAAGTTAGTTTATGTCAAAATCTGGAAAAGATATGCATAGAGTGTAGACTTAGGAATTCAGCTGTTATCTAGGCCTGAGGATTTTAGCATGCTTGATGGAAGTAAGATATAGGCTGATTGAGGATGTTGGGCCCGGAGTCCGGAAAACTAACCGTTGGGAGACATGATCAGAAGATGAGTTGTCAGGCTTATGTGGGCGTCACATGGCCATGCAATAAATAGGAGTTATGGTGATGATGACACTAGATGCCCGAACATGCATGAGACCAGAGCCATTTGGCGGAACTTAAATATGCACATGGGAAATAAATTTTCCATAAAGACTGATTCGACAGTGGAGAGAGAAACCGCCATGGTTGAAACTAGCCAAGAGCCGAGTTCCAACTAGGCAGTATTCTGCCATGCAGGTGAGCTCACAAATTTAGGAAACACAGACAAAAGCATGGTGAGATCAACATGAAGCTAGAAGGATATACATTGAATAAATAGCAGAGCTGAGGCATATATACATAACTTAAAAAATTTACACAATATACAGACAACTGATGCTATGCGGAACACACAAAAACTACCTATGATACAACTACACAGAGGGTAGACAACCCTCTACTAGTGCCAACCCTCCAATGGGAGGTGATGGAAGACCAGTGCCACATGATGTGGCAAAACACAACGGACCAAAACTAGACAGAGAACAAAAAGAAAAATGAGAACAAAACAGAAGCACAAAACCAAAAAACCCAAAAAAAACAAGACCAGGGCTAAGAGCCTACCTGAAACACTAAAAAAATGGAGAAGGTGGGCTCGGGAAGCACCTTGCAACAAGCTAACCCCAAGGATTACTATGAATAATCACCACAAAACCACTAGTAATCAGCCACTAAACACGGGAGAAAAAGTAGTTTAAAATCGCCTTGATTCACTCCGAACGAACAAGTGTTTTAATTATGGTGACTGTGAAAGTGACAGATAACTTCCATTTATACTAAGGGTAAAACGGGTTGCATTTTTTTCTACAGACTCCAAAATAGGCAGACCTCTAGACTCCGGGCCCAGGGATTCTAGGTAGCCATACCTCCTCGCAAAAGGAGACATCATGGCGAAGAATTTCGGAGTTTGAAATCTAGCTTTGGAGAGAACAAACTCTGGGACCGGGTCGCAGAGGCACGAATGTCAAAAAATAAAATAAAACAAACCTCATAGGAGGGAAAGCCTAGAGAAGGAAACAAAGAAAACAAAGAAAACAAGGAAAGAGCCAAAGCGAAAAGAGGGGACCCAACATTTTGCACACAAAATGTACGAATGGGTATGTAGGGCATAACAATATGTTGTACCTACATTTCAAATGATGGGCAACATTGAGAATATACTTAGAGAAGCTTGTAGGTTCTCAAAACATAAAAATGTATAACTCAATAGCTCTATGTGTGATTTCACACATACCTCAGACTCTATTATATTCCTCTAAAAAAGCATTCCCACTAACAATATCTTCCCCAATGCGATGTTGGACATTTAATCCAATCTAACAATTCTCAGACTTGTTAAGGTATTGTAGGTTAGTAGTAGAGCACCAAGCAATGTCCATTGTCCATGTGAGCTCTTGTGTCTAAAAATTATAACCTTCTATAAAACCTATATCTAGGTGTTGGGTACTAACCACATGCTAGATTATAATGAAACCAAAACACAAGACCAAAGACATTTAGACAAACTATCTATCCAAAGCCTTTAATGCACCCATATGCTAGCTTTCCTATTGTTAAATTCTGCACTTAAATTTCTCATTTTCTTATCTTCTTCATCAAGCTCCTTTCTTATCTAACATTCAAATGGGCATTCAAACTGAACACACAACACAACTAATTCACACCATGCCTGAATAGCTCATATCGGTATAACTGAAATTGAATCCCCAACCAGCCCAATACTATGAAAGCTTGTCCAAGAACTTGATGACCAAAATACTCGAATCAAAAAAAATTGTATTCCATGCCCAAGGCACCCAAACATAAACAAACAATAAAGCATGAAAACTCTTCCATCTTGATTGAACAAGAAGCTATTGTCAAGATAGGTATGAGTAGTTACTAACCAGACTCCAAAGGGTGACTATAGAAAAATCTTAATTAAAATTTTTGTAAGATAGTCGAAATGTCTCATCTAACAGAGATGTCTAGAAATTCACTTATATTGTTTTAGTCATAATTTAGTTTCTTTTCTATCCATACCTAATTTTCTCAACCAAAAAACCTTGCATTAATCTTGTTAGTAAATAGATTGTTCTTTTGAATGTAACTCTAAAATACCCAAAAATGTGTAAGAACAATCCAATACAATAGTTGGGAAATAGTTACTTGAGAACCTGTTTTCCCTCTAAATTGGAAGGTACAGTTCCCTTATATCAATAATGTTCAATGAATTTTAGTCTTTCCTAACCTAACAAGGGTATGCTCTTAACCCGAGACCAGGAGAGGTAAACCAAGCCAAATCTAGATAGAAAATAGCTCGGGCAAAGTAAATACAATTCTAAATCTAGCCAATTCTAAGACTTTATCAGTCAGATTAATTCCCAAAACTGGTAATGCATGGACAACTACTAAAAATGTAGATGCAAGATTGAAAGTTAACAATGCAATGATATTGAGTCAATCTATATCATAATAAGAAAATTCCCAAAACTTAGAGTAGCAATTGATTTTCCCCTTAATTAACCGTATCTAATCTTAATACAGAATTCTAGTTCGAATATAGATTACAAATCTAACTCAAAAAGAGAAGTTCAAATTCAACAGAAAGATAAATGAAATGCGATGGAACAGTTAAAGAAATGACATTTAGACATACACAATTGACTCAGCAACAATGATATCCTTCACACCAAAATTTAGCCGACCCTTGTATTGATTTTTGGATTAATACATATAGAGTTCCAGATTGAACTGTTACAAAAAGGAGTAACCGAAACAGTTCAACTTCCCAACCAGAAATGATAACCAAAGGTTTATCCATTACAAAACTTATCCAAAAATAGCACAAGGGGAGAATATATTTATGATTTAGTTTCCTTCCCCTTATCTAATTTGGCCCTATAGGCGATCACGATAGTGATGACTTGGATGAGCTCTTTGTGTCTGTTGACATGGACATTGGTGTAACGGACAAGCCATCTGGAATGTTCTTTGGCTAGAGTCTTGATTGCTTCTGTCCAGTCTTTCAATTCTCCCATAGCCTTAAAGATGCACCCACTCAATTGCTGAAACTCTGGTACCTTGTCTAAATGAGTCAAAGACTGCTCTGCTAACTTGTGTAGATAATCTGTGAATGACTTATGCATGTTGGCCACCCCAACTATTGCCTTACCTTCTCCACTAGTTTGTGATTCCACATGAAGTCCTAGGAGGAGTTTATAATCTTTACTCTGCTCCTCTTGCACCTTAATAACTATTTGTTGTAGTCCTACCTCAGCCTGAATGATCATCTTGATTTTGAATTCTAGACTTTGGAGCCATTCGATCAAGGGCTCATCACCTTTCTATAGGATCTTAGCTTTTAGGGCCTACTTAGTCTTCATTTTCATTGCCACATGCAACATGACTATGCATTCTTGGCATCTCACTCTCTCTACAGTGAGAGTCTGTAGATTCTTCTCAATGTTTCTCTTCTCTATTTCTAGCCTTAGAACAACATTACCTAACTTCTCAATGATACTAGACCTTCTGACTCGAGTCTCTCAATCCACTTCTTACCAATCTACGCATAATGTCGATCCTCTTGCAACTTAGCCAGAATGGCTTGGTTCTCGGCAGCACTGGGATCGAAGGAAGTTTGGGTACTGGGGGCACTCACAATAGGAGTTAGGAGATGTCTGATGAAATCAGTCAGCTGAGCCACTTCTTCCTTAAGCTAAACTTTGGAAGCCTTAAGGTCTTCCATCTCTTCCTCTATTATCACATTGGTGGACTTCCACCAATCCTCTTTGGTATCATGTCAAGCCACGCCCATATCAAATGACTGCAACTGAAAGTCAGAAGCCGCCAGATCTTTGAGTCTGCCTTCTTTGGTGGGCTTGGCTACTTCCATGGTGAAGTGCCCTATCTCAGGATCATGCCCTAGGGTAGACATTGCCTTTACACTCTTTTGCTTGCTTGTAGTAGCCTTGGGCTGAAAATCCCGTGATAGAGTGTCCTTGCTGGGAATTGCTTCCTCCACCCTCTTCCTTTTGCACTCTAGAGTGTTTTCTATCCATGAATCTACGCTAGTGACCTTCTTGGCGGAAACCAATTCTTCAATGAACAACTTCCTAATGAGTTGAGGAGTAGCTTTGGGATGGGAGGCGAATGGATTCACTAAAGTAGGTGAGGAGGAGATCAATTTGACAACCTGAGAAACCTCCTATTTCTCCCCACCTCTCTTATCAAATTCTATAGAGGTACTAGGGCTATCCTCTACAACTTCAATTATAACAGGGGATGCCCTCTTTGGATTTTCTTAGGTTGAAGTCCCAGTCAAAGTATCTATATCAATGACACTAATTGGCTGTTTGGACTCTATAGCTTTAGAGAGCTCAGCTGCAGACTTAATTTGATTTGTCAGGTTGGCTTCTTCTGTGACTCCAACATCTGGAAGAGGACCCTCCCCATAGGTCTTCATCGCCTCCTCTTGAAGGTTGAATTGATCCCTTTGTAAGGGTAGAGATTGTTGCTGAGGAAGTGGTTGCCACACTAGTAGTTACCTTCACCGGGGTTTGCTGAGCGGGAGGCTTCCTCTCTAACCTCTTCTTGCGGCTTGCAGTCCACTCAACCCATTGAGTTGTTCTTTTGTAAATACCCTCCATCAGAGTCTGTAAGTCACTTACTACCTGGTCCAGCATAGGCTCTGAGCTGATAGGGGTGGACTTTATTTTCTCCAAGTAGGTGTCATCGTACAGATGATTACCATCATCTTCTTGCCCTTCCACTGCAATGTTAACATTGAAATTTTTGATCTATTCAATGATTATCCTGGCATAGAATCTTTCCCTGCTCTCTAGATCATCTTTGCAGTTGGCCCAATATTCTTCAATATCAGGTACATGGTGAATGGCCTGGCTCATTTGTAAGACGTCTCTGGCATAATCAACCAGGTCATACTATGGCCTCAGAATGTCATATGTTGCCAAAGAGAACTTCTTCAAGAATGGTTTAAGGACATTCTTTGCCTCTGATCGGGATGCACAGCTATAAGCTACGATGGCCATTGGGAACTCATAGCCTTTCTTCTTTGCCTCTAAACAGATTAGGTTCAGCTGGAGCACTTGCCTCATTACTTCGATCAGCATGATCATGTCTGTAGGGTATGTGGGAAGCTTCAAAGGAAAGTCGTCAAAACCTGTAAGACAAAGATATGAGAAATCTCTGAACTAAATAAAATAGCATCCAAATTGGATTATAAAAGCCATGGCTTTAGGATAAAATTTCCTCTCCAGACAACCTTGTAGCTCCCTGCACAGTCTCATTGTAAAGGCATCATTAACCGTGAGATAATCAACATAACTATTTTGTAGTTGTAGAGAAGGGAAAAACTCATAGCTTTTCACATCATCTAGGAATTCCTCTAATCTAGGAAGTCCAAGCCAAATTTGAATCATATCTAAAATATATATAAGGACAGAAGCCATGTAAAATTCATTCTAGAACTTGGCCCTATTTAGGGCGTCTGAGAGATTCTCACTCACCATCAAGGCCTAGTCAATAAAATGATGCTGAGAACAAATTATCTGGACCAGGAAGAAATGTTGTTCAATAAAATTAAAAGCTTCACCTTCACCTCTAATTCTATGACGTAATACTAGGATGTCCACGATCTTGGGTTTCAGATTTGTGCCAAATAATGTTTTGGGCAGCTTTCCCTTGGCGCTCTTGGGTTCTTTAAACCATGACTTCATAATTTATCTTTTCTAGACTGGCCTCTTTGCTGAATATTCAGAAATCGCCCAGCTATAAGTCATCTCAAAGTATTCCTCCTGTTCTGGGATGCAGAGAGAATTCTGGATAGATTCCCTATCAATGGAGAGGAGCAGTGTGTTGTCCAGTAGGATAATTTGCTTGGTGTCTGGGTTATATCAGGCTATACATTCCCAGACCAACTTGGGAGCTTGAAATGCTATAGGAAAACTAGTGGCTTCGACTAACCCACTCTCCTTAAGCTTCTCAGTGATAGGGTGGATCTACTTTTCTCTCAATTTGTTCTGAAATTTTTGCATGCTGAAGAAATTCAATGAGGTATCTGAGATTTTGTGCCACTCGGAGGTAATGTCATTCATTCCGTCAAATCCCACAGATCTAGAAGCCATGTATGTATGATTCACCTTGGAGATTCAAATTTCTCTTCAGAAAATAGAGACATGGAGCAACTAGTCTTAGCTACTTTGCATTCAGATAATTTGGTGAACAATGGTGGTTCCAGTTCAAAATCTTCAACTGATTTGATACTTTTTGAATTCTTACCATTTAACGGCCGACTTCCTGTGCCACACGAATGAAAATACCTTTACATTAATGAACAAGTCCGTTACAAAGTAAAACGGCCTTATTTGAATTAATTACTTTTCTTTACATGCAGTTAGAAAACATTTTTTTACTTTAGTAACCATAACGGTAACTTTCTTGAAGCGGCAGAAAATTACTTTTCCGCTTCTCCTTTAGGCGGAAAAATCCTTTTGGAATGCTCTCTGTCTAAAAATTTTCCAAAGGGGAATTCTAACATGTAGGGGTGCCAAAATGATATATATTGATTCCATAGGCTTCTTTATGGTTCTATCCTCTTATGGGATGGATCTTATTTCAAAACTTCTTCACCTTGATAGTTTGGTAGAAAACGCATCTCGTGAGTCAGAACTCGCCGGTAGGAGCAGAGGAGAAGCCATTTTCTATTTTTCTTCCTATGGAAAATTCCATGAAATCTTCTTTGTTTGATCATTTCTTTTTTTTTCCATAGGATTGATATGAGTGCTCAAAGTTTTCTTGTTCCCAACATTCCTCATTTTCCATTTTTATTTACTTCTAATATTCTTAAGTCTATCAATTACAGAAAGCGCACCTCATATGTGATTTTCCGCCATGGAGAAGCCAAAACTTGATTTCCCGCCAATGCTGCAACTTGGAGCTATGAGGCAAAGTATTTAATTTGTATGTGATTTTGATGTTAGCATTTTTCAAAACATAGCCTTTACCGGATTGGGAGCTTAACCTACTCGATAAAATATGATTATCAGACCCAGAATCCCCTCGGCTTAGGAAGGAGAAGTCAAGTTAGGGAAATTCGATAAAGGCCTTCTATCCTAAGGGGATTTCTACACTTAGACTCTGAATTTGCATGAAACTTCCATGACTACTACTACACATAAAACATCCACTTTTGTCTTGAGGTATAAAGACCAAAAGTGGGGCAACAGCTGGCTCTTTCTGGGGACTTGGGCATTCACATGTTCAAGCAAGGAACTCAAATCTTTGGTTTCACAAAGTTTAACAAAAAGGTGGCTCACAACAAAACTAAAGCAAGACACAGAAAGGAAAGCACAAAGGGAACCTAACTAGGAAAAAAAAAAAAGGAACTAAACGTAACTATGGTACAATATAGGGGTTACCTGCTTTCAATTTAGATCTGATAGAGCTTCAAATCCTGACCATTATATGTCAGGGGTAGTACCTCTCCATCTGGATAAGTCAATTTGAAATAATTTTTATCAAACGCTTGATGGATTTTGAAAGGTCCTTTCCACAGTGTTTCAAATTTCCCGTGCATGCCTTTGGGTGCCTTGCGCTTATCCCACAACAACACCATGTCTCCTTCCATAAATGTTCGGGGCCTGCTCTTTTTATCAAATAGATTCTTCACATGCATCTGATGATGCGTGATATGATCAACCATTTTCTCCCTTTCTTCTTCCAATTTGCTCAGATATAGGATCCTCTTCTCCAAACCGTCTTCATATATGCCATCTTCTACTACTGTCTTCAGCTTGCAAGTTGATAATTCCAATGGCAATGGAAGACTAGCTTCTACTTTGTAGAAAAGTTTGAAAGGAGATACGCCAATGGCTCTTTTGGGTGTCACTCTATCTTCCCAGAGGGCTTCGTAGATCTTTTTATGCCAATTTCTCTGGTTTTCTGCCATGATCTTTTTCATGATGTTCACTAAATTTTTGTTGTTAGACTCCGCTTGACCATTCCCTTGAGGGAAATAATCAAAAGAGTGGCTGATCATGATGCCATACTCAAAAAAAAATTCAGTAATTTCTTGAGAGGAAAAGTATGTGGCATTATCCATAACCAACTTAATAGGTATACCAAATCTTACCAAAATATTTTCTTTCATGAACTCACATACTACCTCTGAAGTAGTTCTTTTGGTCGCCTTGGCTTCCACCCATTTCATGAAGTAGTCAGTTGCAGTAATTATATAAGTATGACCTACACTAGACATAGTGCTTATAGGACCGATAAAATTGAGTCCCCACTGTTGGAATGGTCCTTCAATTATCATAGGCTTGAGGGGCAATGCTGCTAACTGTGGCTTCCCGGTAAACATTTTGCATTTTTCGCATCTTGCCACCCACTGGTATGCATCTTTAAACATTCCCAGCCAGTAATAACATTGTCTCAGAATTTTGAACACAGTGACTGATGAGGAGAAGTGTCCTCCACAAGATTCATCATGAAAAACCTTTAATAGCTTCTCTTGCTGTTGTTTATCAACACATCAGAGGAATGTTCCATCTATAGATCTTTTATATAGTCTATCCTCCTAGATTACATATTTAGAAGCTTTTAGCTTTAGGTCTCACCTTTTCTTTGAAGCTAATCCTTCAGGACATTCACCATAGGTCAAGAAATACACAATGTTTTCAAACCATGGGTCTTGCATACTTACTGCCAAAACCAACTGTGTAGCTCTTGGGCCTTCGTCAGCTTGGTTTTCCGCCATTGCCTTGCACAAGGCGTTTCATCTTACCAACTTGGTGGGCTTGATCTCTATGTCGTATTATTTGGTTTTGGCTACCCATGTTCCTCGGTTGTTACATCCCACATCTTGTTGAGTCAATATACTCTTCACTGCAGCATCAGGTACATACACCAGGGAGTGGGAATGTAGGACATAAAACCTAAAATTTTTAAGAGCTTTTACCACCGCAAAAGCATGCTTTTCATTCTGAGAATATATCAGCTCATGGTTCTTTAGAGGTGTACTCATAAAAGTGATGGGGGATTTAATTCCCTCTTCGTTCTCTTGCATCAGGATGGCTGACAGGGTATGTTCAGAAGAATAACAATAGATTACAAAATCTTTTTTATAGTCTGGGTGGCATAATACTGGGGCATTAGCTATGGCATCCTTGATGCTTTTGAAAGCTTTCTTACCAGGATCATTCCATTTGAAATTCATATTCCCCTTCATCATATCAACAATGTGTTTAGTAATTTTGGAGAAATCAGGGACAAACCTTCTGAGGAAGTTGACTTGACCAAAAAAAGACTTCACTCCAGTTTTATTCACTAATAAATTTAGTTGCTGAATAGCTCTCACTCTTTCGGGATCGATCCTTATACCTTCTTGGGAAACTATGTGACCCAATAGCTTCCCTTTGGTCATGCAAAACACTGATTTCTTGGGATTCAATGAAATCCCGTCCTCTCAGCACCTTTGCAATACTCTTCTTAGATCATTTATGTGATCTACTCTCTTTTTATAGAACACGGTAAGATCATCCACATACATACCAATGATTTTTTCCTTCATATCACTAAAAGAAAGATCCACACCTCTCTGAAAATTAGCTCCAGCATTGATCAATCCAAACGGCATCCTGTGATATGCAAAGGTCCCCCATGGAGTAGTGAAAGCTGTTTTATGCTGATCTACCTCTCAACTTCTATTTGATTATACCCTGAGAAGCCGTCTAACATAGACATCATTTCGGCTCTAGCCACAACCTGCAAGAGATGATCCATGTTGGGGAGGGCATAATTGTCTTTCAAAGAAGATTGATTCAGAATTCTAAAGTCAACACAGATCCTTATTTCTCCGTTCTTCTTCCTCACAGGTACTATATTCGCAACCCAAGTAGAGTGATGGATGGGATATATGATCTTTGCTTTGAGCATTTTATCAACTTCTCTGAATATAGCATCAGCAACTTTGGGGTTTTAGTTTCTTTGCTTCTTCCTGAACGGAGTAGCTTTAGGTTTTAAGGGAATCTGGTGTTTGAATTTCCCGTTCATAAAACTTTTTAAATCTTCGTAGCTCCAGACAAAAATGTCTAAGTAGTCTAGAAAAAGCTTCTTGGCCTCATTCCTTTCTTCTTCTATACAACACTTCCCAATATTTATCATTTTGGGGTCTTTCTCAGTTCCAATATTCATTCCTTCATATTCACCAGTGGTAGGCCCTCTTTCAATTCTTTTCTTTTTCACAAACATGTCATGTCTATTGAAGAGTTTTTCAAGAGTGACCAGATGGGGTGGAATGATATTACCTTGCAATTGAATAACATTTGACTTACCTTTCTTCTTCTCACCTTGGTGGCTTCCTTTACAATTGCCACGAATCTCTTTGTTGAAGTCACCACCGCTCTCTAGAAAGAGGAGGTTTTTGTCATCTTCAAAAACTTTCCAATCTTCCACGTTATCGGGCACAGATGGTCGATATATAACTTCCACTTGATATTTTTTATCTTGGAATTATGGGTGGGGAAGTAGTAATGAAGCTAAGACAGCTAAATAATCAGCTTTGGAATTCAACTCTCTTGGCATAGATTCGATAAAGAAAGCATCCAATGCTTCTATTTCATCCCATACTATGTTTCTGTAGTTCTTCAACCTGTGGTTTTTTATAGAGTATTGATTCTTGACTTGTACAATTACCTCAACATCACCACGAGCTCTCAAAAATTTCAAACCTCTTTCTTTTGAGGCGATAATCCCTAACAAAAGGGCTTCATATTCAGCGGTTTTGTTAGTCTTTCCAAACTCTAATTTGTAAGCCAACAGCTCACATACTCCGTTTGGTGATATCAAAACCACATCTGCACCAGATCCTGATAACGCACAATTGCTGTCAAATTCAAGAGTCCATATCTATAGTGGTATTTCTTTAGTGGAAAATTGCTTTTCCTCTTCGACGGTCTCCATCTCTTTCTTAGGTTCATCGGTGAATAACATATAATTGCCAAACTCTAATTCTTGATACAAGATTTGGGCTTTAGGGTCATCAAATTTCAACATTGTAAACTTAGCCTTTTCCTCAGGAACCAATTTGATCTTTTTATTACCTAATGGGATTAAGGCTTGGGACCAATCCAACTTTATCTCTGGTCCAAGGTCTCTACACAAACTCCTGCTTAGCAACAAACCGTAGCTAGTAGGTATATCAACTACAAGGATGGTTAACAACATCTTCTTCTCAGGATGTGCTGCTAAGGCCACTTGAGCATCTTTAATCTGGCCGACCAGGGGTACTTGCTTGGAATCCATGGAGTAACACCTACCATGGGATTTAGTGAGAGTAAGTCCCAAGGCTTTGGCCACAGTAGATGGCATTACATTGTCCGATGCTCCGGAGTCTATAATACAATTTCTCAACCTGCAACCGTTAATGTATAAAGACACATAGAATGGATCAGGCTTTTGGCCTAGGAAGGTGGCTAAAACAGATGATTCTCTCTGTTTGATTGGGTTTGCAAATAAGAACTCATTTTCTATAGTAGTCATGATGTTTTGATTTAACTCTTGGTTCCCTCCTTTACAATAATCTACCAGCTTTTGCAACTCAACAGGATTAGACTTAAGATAGTCTATGGGGGAAATCTGAATTCTGGAATCTCTACATAATTGAATAATATCAAAAGAGTTTTGTTCTTTACCTAGTTGAGGAATCCTCGTACCTTGATTGGGCTCCTTTGAATTGGAAGTAGATGCCTCATTATTTTTAGGCAGTGATGAACCATGGCCTTTATCTTTTTGACTCTGAGTTAGGACCATATAAGAGGTTCCATCTATGGTGGTGTAACATGTTGCTTCTTTCTCTGAATCTGATTCATACTCTAAATATAAGTTTTCAGAGTCGCCATGTGAGTATGAATCTGGTTCAGCTCCAGATGCTCCAGCATTCCACTCGTTGGTCTGATGCATTTGCCAAGCATGGGCTACATTGGGAAAACTCTCACCATCATGATTTGTGGTTAAGTGGAAGGCACACATATTCCCTCTTTTAGGAGGAGCCTCTATAGAAAGCCTCTGTGGTGGATTAGTCAACTGTAGCATTTTTCCTTCTGCATTTCTCCCGTAGTTATATCTTCCAGCTGCTCTTGAAAGTTTTGCTGGTAGGGATTATTGAATCTGGGAAGTTGTCTCTTGAAGGTAGTGAATTCATTAGACAATTTTTGGAGCATCTCATCAGATGACGTAGTATTGATACTGCTGGCTCTAGACTATATCTCCCTTTTCCATTTCCTGGATGAAATCATGTGGTCTTCGAGTTCTACAACAATTCTCTATGTGGCACCCAAATTTGTGAGGTTCATTCTCCTTAGATCATAATTGATGTCCGGTGGCATTGCACTTATGAAGAAATTTTTCAAATTTCCCGTCGTAGGCCTGTCAGCTACTAGGATACGGTTTACCAGCTTATTAAATTTAGATATAAAATCTCTCATGTTGATCGACGGTTCTTTCTTGATAGAAGTCAATTGAGTCAACAGAGCATGTTCATCTTCAGCAGTCTTAAACCTTCTTTCAAAGGCAGCTCTCATAGTAGCCCAATTGGTAATAGAAGAATTAGGTAAATGATGAAACCAATTAGCGACACCTTCGACGAGAGTCTCAACGAATAGCCTGACAACCACATCTTCTTCTCAGACCACTAGAATATTAACTGAAGAAAAGAATGTGGCAATATGCTCATCTGTAGACACCTTCCCATCTCCAAAAAGTTTGGAGAAGTTCTTTCTAGAGCCTGTAGGGAGAGGGTTATATGTTGCTAGTTGCAGGGGCCCGACTACAGCGGCCCAATGGAGTGCCATGGTTACTTGGGGTAAGTAGGGTGTTATATTGACGACGGGCAGGGCAACTACTCCATGAAATGTAAACACTTGGCAATAGGTGGATAACTGGGTGGTTTTCTTAGGAGGTGAAGAAGGTCTACTTTGGCTCCTTATGGTTCTGTTTCTCTGATGAGGTACTTCTAGGAGAGCAAAGTTAATATCCACAAGTCTCTCAAAGATTAGGTCCATGCTACCTTCTTTCCTGGTACTTTTGAGAAATATTTTAGGCTCCAGATTTTCATTTAATGCTGTGGCCTAACTCCACGCTCTGCCCTTCTCAGATTTCTTCTTTGTATGGCTCTCTCAAGTTCTTCTTCTCTAGCTTCTTCTAGTTCAAGCACTTGGCTGGCATTTCTATAGTGTTCAGTGCCTCTCCTGTATCTCCAGACAAAAGTATTTAATGAGGAAATGAGATCCTCTTGATCATCTTGGAACCCAAGATTAGGTTGGAGCACAGGGATTATATTTTCATGGGGAAGCACCATCTTTCCTCATTATATGCTTTCTGGTAAAATGACTGTTCATTCCCCAGTAGAGTCGCCAAAAATCTGTTAGTAAACAGATTGTTCTTTTGAATGTAACTCTAAAATACCCAAAAATGTGTAAGAACAATCGAATACAACAGTTGGGAAATAGTTACTTGAGAACCTATTTTCCCTCTGAATTGGAAGGTACAGCTCC
>MU227284.1:1482710-1505203 GCA_018584345.1 Thuja plicata
GTTGGGAAATAGTTACTTGAGAACCTATTTTCCCTCTGAATTGGAAGGTACAGCTCCCTTATATGAATAATGTTCAATGAATTTTAGTCTTTCCTAACCTAACAGGGGTATGCTCTTAACCCGAGAGTAGGAGAGGTAAACCAAGCCAAATCTAGATAGAAAATAGCTCGGGCAAAGTAAATACAATTCTAAATCTAGCCAATTCTGAGACTTTATTAGTCAGATTAATTCCCAAAACTGGTAATGCATGGACAACTACTAAAAATTCAGATGCAAGACTGAAAGTTAACAATGCAATGATATTGATTCAATCTATATCGTAAGAACATTCCCAAAACATAGAGTAGCAATTGATTTTCCCCTTAATTAACCATTTCAAATCTTAATACAAAATTCTGGTTCGAATACAGATTACAAATCTAACTCAAAAAGAAAAGGTCAAATTCAATAGAAAGATAAATGAAATGCGATGGAATAGTTAAAGAAATGGCATTTAGACATACACAATTAACTAAGCAACAATGATATCCTTCACACCAAAATTTAGCCGACCCTTGTATTGATTTTTGGATTAATACATATAGAGTTCCAGATTGAACCGTTACAAAAAGGAGTAACCGAAACGGTTCAACTTCCCAACCAGAAATGATAACCAAAGGTTTATCCATTACAAAACTTAGCCAAAAATAGCACAAGGGGAGAATATATTTATGATTCAGTTTCCTTCCCCTTATCTAATTTGGCCCTATAGGCAATCACAACAGTGATGACTTATATGAGCTCTTCATGTCTATTGACGTGGACATTGGTGTAACGGACGAGCCATCTGGAATGTTCTTAGGCTAGAGTCTTGATTACTTCTATCTGGTCTTTCAATTCTTGCATAGCCTTAAAGATGCACCCACTCAATTGCTGAAGCTCTGGTAGCTTGTCTAAATGAGTCCAAGACTACTCCGCTAACTTGTGCAGATAATCTATGAATGAATTTTGCATGTTGGTCACCCCAACTATTGCTTTACCTTCTCCACTGGTTTGTGATTCCACATGAAGTCCTAGGAGGAGTTTATAATCTTTACTCTACTCCTCTTGCACCTTAACATCTATTTGTTGTAGTCCTACCTCGGCCTGAATCATCATCTCGATTTTGAATTCTAGACTTTGGAGCCATTCGATCAAGGGCTCATCACCTTTCTGTAGGATCTTAGCTTTTAGGGCCTCCTTTGTCTTCATTTTCACTTCCACATGCAACATGACTATGCATTCTTGGCATCTCACTCTCTCTGTAGTGAGAGTCTGTAGATTCTTCTCAATGTTTCTCTTCTCTGTTTCTAGCCTTAGAATAGCATTACCTAACTACTCAATGATCACTAGACCTTCTAAATCAAGTCTCTCAATCCACCTCTTACCAATCTTCCCATAATGTTGATCCTCTTGCAACTTAGCTAGAATGGCTTGGTTCTTGGCAGCACTGGGATCAAAGGAAGTTTGGGTACTGGGGGCACTCAAAATAGGAGTTAGGAGCTGTTTGATGAAATCAGTCAGCTGAGTCACTTCTGCCTTAAGCTGAACTTTGGAAGCCTTAAGGTCTTCCAGCTCTTCCTCTATTATCACATTGGTGGACTTCCACCAATCCACTTTGGTATCATGTCGAGCCACGCCCATATCAAATGACTGCAACTGAAAGTCAGAAGCCACCAGATCTTTGAGTCTTCCTTCTTTGGTGGGCTTGGCTACTTCCATGGTGAAGTGCCCTATCTCAGGATCAGACCCTAGGGTAGACATTGCCTTTACACTCTTTTTCTTGCTTGTAGTAGCCTTGGGCTGAAAAGCCCACGATAGTGTCCTTGCTGGGAATTTCTTCCTCCACCCTCTTCCTTTTGCACTCTAGAGTGTTTTCTATCCATGACTCTGCGCTAGTGACCTTGTTGGAAGAGACCAATTCTTCAATGAATAGCTTCCTAATGAGTGGAGGAGTAGCTTTGGGATAGGAGGTGAATGGATTCACTGTAGTAGGTGAGGAGGAGATCAATTTCACAACCTAAGAAACCTCCTGTTGCTCCCCACCTCACTTATCAGATTTTGTAGAGGTACTAGGGCTATCCTCTCCAACTTCAACTATAACAGGGGACACCCTCTTTGGAGTTTCTTGTGTCAAATTCCTGGCCAAAGTATCTATAGCAATGACACTAATTGGCTGTTTGGACTCTATAGCTTTAGAGAGCTCAGCTGCAAACTTAATTTGATTTGTTGGGTCAGCTTCTTCTGTGACTCTGACATCTGGAAGAGGACCCTCCCCATAGGTCTTCTCTAAGAAAGAAGGTTTCTCAGGAGGCTCGTCGCCTCCTCTCGAAGGTTGAATTGATCCCTTTGTAATGGTAGAGATTGTTGCTAAGGAAGTGGTTTCCATAGCAGTAGTTACCTTCATTGGAGTTTGCTGAGCGGGAGGCTTCCTCTCTGACCTCTTCTTGCGGCCTATAGTCCACTCAACCCATTGAGCTATTCTTTTGTAAATACCCTCCATCAGAGTCTGTAAGTCACTTACTACCTGGTCCAACATAGGCTCTGAGCTGATAGGGGTGGAATTTATTTTCTCCAAGTAGGTGTCATTGTACAGATGATTACCATCATCTTCTAGCCCTTCTATTGCAATGTTAACATTTTACTTTTTGATCTGTTCAATGGTTAGCCTGGCATAGAATATTTCCCTGCTCTCCAGATCATCTTTGCAGTTAGCCCAATAGTCTTCAATATTAGGTACATGGTGAATGGCCTGGCTCATTTGTAAGACGTCTCTGGCATAATCAACCGGGTCATACTATGGCCTCAGAATGTCATATGTTGCCAGAGAGAACTTCTTCAAGAATTTTTTAAGGACATTCTTCGCCTCTGATCGGGACACATAGCTATAAGCTCCGATGGCCATTGGGAACTCGTAGCCTTTCTTCTTTGCCTCTGAACAGATCAGGTTCACCTAGAGTGCTTGCCTCATTACTTTGATCAGGATGATCATGTTTGTAGGGTATTTGGGCAGGTTCAAAGGAAAGTCGTTGAAACCTGCAAGACGAAGATATGAGAAATCTCTAAATTGAATAAAATAGAATCCAAATTGGCTTATAAAAGCCATGGCTTCAGGAGAAAATCTCCTCTTTGGACAACCTTGTATCTCCCTACATAGTCTCATTATAAAGGCATCATTAACCGTGAGATAATCAACATAACTATTTTGTAGTTGCAGAGAAGGGAAAAACTCATAGCTTTTCACATCATCTAGGAATTCCTCTAATCTAGGAAGTCCATGCTAGATTTGAATCATAGCTAAAATATATATAAGGACAGAAGACATGTAAAATTCATTCTGTCACTTGGCCCTATTTAGGGCGTCCAAGAGATTATCACTCACCATCAAGGCCCAGTCAATAAAATGATGCTGAGAATAGATTATCTGGACCAAGAAGAAATGTTGTTCAATAAAATTAAAAGCTTCACCCTCACCTCTAATTCTGTGAAGTAATACCAGGATGTCCACGATCTCAGGTTTCAAATTTGCGCCAAATAATATTTTGGGCAGCTTGCCCTTGGCGCTCTTGGGTTCTTTAAACCATGACTTCATAATTTCTCTTTTCCAGACTGGCCTCTTTTCTGAATATTCAAAAACCACTCGGCTATAAGTCATCTCAGAGTATTCCACCTGTTCTGGGATGTGGAGAGAATTCTGGACAGATTCCCTATCAATGGAGAGGAGCACTGTGTTGTCCGGTAGGAGAAATTACTTGGTGTCTGGGTTGTATCAGGCTATACATTCCCAGAACAACTTGGGATCTTAAATGACTACAGGAAAACTAGTGGCTTTGACTAACCCACTCTCCTTAAGCTTCTCAGTGATAGGGTGGATTTTCTCTACTCTCAATCTATTCTGAAAGTTCTGCATGTCGAAGAACTTCAGTGAGGTCTCTAAGATATTGTGCCACTCGGAGGTAATGCCATTCATTTCATTGAATCCCATAGATCTAGAAGCCATGTATGTATGATTCACCTTGGAGATTCGAATTTCTCTTTGGAAAATAGAGACAGGGAGCAACTAGTCTTAGCTACTTTGCATTTAGATAATTTGGTGAACAATGGTAGTTCCAGTTTGAAATCTTCAACTGATTTTATAATTTTTGAATTCTTACCGTTTAACGGCTGAATTCCCATGCCACACAAATGAAAAGACCTTTACATTAATGAAGAAGTTCGTTACAAAGTAAAATGGCATTATTTGAATCAATTACTTTGCTTTACATGTCGTTAGAAAACATTTTTTTACTTTAGTAATCGTAACAGTAACTTTCTTGAAGCGGAAAAAAATTACTTTTCCGCTTCTCCTTTGGGCGGAAAAATCCTTTTGGAATGCTCTCTGTCTGAAAATCCACCAAAGGGGAATTCTGACATGTAGGGGTGCCAAAATGATATATATTGATTCCATAGGCTTCTTTACGATTCTGTCCTCTTATGGGATGGATCTTATTTCAAAACTTCTTCACCTTGATAGTTTGGTAGAAAATGCATCTCATGAGTCGGAACCCGCCAGTAGGAGCAGAGGAGAAGCCATTTTCTGCTTTTCCACCTATGGTGAATTCCATGAAATCTTCTTTTTTTGATCATTTCTTTTGTTTCCCATAGGTTTGATATGAGTGCTCAAAGTTTTCTTGTTCCCAACATTCATCATTTTCCATTTTTATTTACTTCTGATATTCTTAAGTCTGTCAATTGTGGAAAGCGCACCTCATATGTGATTTTCCACCATGGAGAAGCCAAAACTTGATTTCCTGCCAATGCTAAAACTTGGAGCTATGAGGCAAATTATTTCATCTGTATGTGATTTTGATGTTAGCATTTTTCAAAACATGGCCTTTACCGGATTGGGAACTTAACCTACCCGATAAAATATGATTATCAGACCCAGAATCCCCTGGCTTAGGAAGGTGAAGTCAAGTTAGGGAAATTCGATAAAGGCCTTCTATCCTAAGGGGATTTCTAGAATTAGACTCCGGATTTGCATGAAACTTGCGTGACTACTACACACATAAAACATCCACTTTTGTCTTGAGGTATAAAGACCAAAAGTGGGACAGCAAATCTCCACAAAAATCAGAAGAGTTGGACTACAAATAGGTCATTAAACCTTGAGCAAAATGTACATGCATTTTACTATATTATTGGAAATTGAAAGCTTTCATAGGTCTTTCTCCAGGGCTTTACATATTTTTCCCAGAGCCAATAGCTTTATTAGTATAATTCTTTAATATTTTTGTTTCTTATAATATATTGAGGGGGCCTTGATAGCCCTATGAATTTCTTTGTTTCCTGTTCCTGTAAATTTTGACTTGGTTGTTAGATTCCTATTCTCATTCTATGGATTCTCCTCTTTTTTTCTCATTATCCTTTGATTTTGTTTTGATTTAATAGAGAAATGTACTCTTCCTTCAAGTGTATGCATTTATCAATATTATTCATTCTCGTCATTTTCGATGCTTTTTTTTATTCTAACTTGAACTTTGATGACTTTGTAATTGCACCCAGCTTAGTGTCTTTTCATCATTTATGAAAGTTTGATTTTGATTGCCCATTCAATCCAATTTTGATAAGCTTGGAGATTCTCTTTTTTCCAAAATCAAGAGAAAGTATTAAAGTAGTAGAAGTCAATCTACCCATATCAGCAAATGATGAGACATAATAATTGGCCTCTTCTATTACTTTAACACAGTCACTCTTCAACATCTTCTATCCCTAGAAACAATTCAAAATCATGCTCATATTGCACAGTTGGTGCATAGAGAAAAATAACTTTCTGATGATACAATGATTTAATTTTTTTCTAACATCAAGTTGGAGACAACTATCAATGGTTTTCTTTGTTTCTAATATTAAATTTGTGAGAATTTATTAAATTCTTGCAAAACTTCAAGAATAACTAATCATTCCTATCTTTGACCTCTTAATACTTGTACCCAGGACCATGCAAATTTTCTATCCAATCACTCCTAGCTTGGTAATAAACTGAACAAGGCAGGAATCTTCTTAATTAATGTCTAATGAAGGAATAAACCATTACAAGAACACAGTTTAATTGCAACAAAATTGAAGCTTCTATTAAGGAATTATTTTTCTTCCATATTTAGCAAAGGAGATATGACCACTCAAGAAAAATTGAGATTATGCATTTTTTCACAAATATACAAATGCTTCTACAAAATATTGATGAATTGACCATTAGGAGAATTCATGGGTCATAGAAAAAAATCTTTCTATCTAAATATTGTGAAAGCATATATTTAGCAAGAAAATAATCCCACCCACAAATGATTGACATTGTGCATTTCTATTGAGAAGTCTACAACTACATATTTTCACACATAACTAAAAAATAAATGCTTCTACACAAGATTGAAAAATCAACCATTAGACTCTTTTTGTCGACATGTTAAGCAAGAGAAAACTCCACTGATGTGACACAAATGCCTCCTATCTAATATTCAAAAGCATTGAGCTTCATATTTTCTTCAGTATAGTAACATTCACTCAAATTGGATAGTAAGTGAAGCTTAGCAATCTAGAAAGCAATCCATTTGAAATATAAATAAAAAGAATCTTCCACTGAAAAACAAGCAATAATAGGCAGGCTTGCAGTTGTTAGAGATAGTCAGGTTTTGGCCTTGGTTTTTTTGTTCAATTTTGTGTGTAGTTGAGTGACCATTATTAAATTCCCAATAAATCCAATACTCTCACAAAGGATAGACTCTATGTGAAGTCCACAAATCTAGAAAGTTACTTGTTAGAAAATGTTTAAATTATAGAAGTTGTGCTCAGCAATAGACCAAATTTTGTTGTGTAGTAAAATTTGATACAAATATAAACAAAACTGTAAATTCATTGGGGAGTGTCACTATCAAATGTCCATGAATTTTCATATGGTGTCAATGTTACAAATTTATAGGAATCCCCTCTTGCATTTCTCTAAGTATCATCTTTCTAGCAATTTTTAGTATAGCAGTTGGACAAGTCTATATTTTAGCTAGCATATTCAAAACATCAAATAAAAACATTTAGACTTCTGCATGTATTTCATTTTGATGGTCTCCAATACTTTCCAAACAATGTCAGAAATATTAGAAACAAAGTAATTATACATTTAGTTTTCTTTTCAATGGTTTGGTTACAACTATCAAGTTGCCACCTATTATCAGAAGTTACAAATGATTCAGTTTGTAAGTTGTTATGTTATTTCCAGTTATTGAGAACATTGATAAAAAAGGTTTGAAAGAATAGTAATCATCTCTATTTTCTTTATGCTTCAGTTATATCTATGTAAAACAATTTTAAATTGGTTGAAACTACTCCTAATTGTTCAACCAATAGGAGACTCTTTTTGAGAGGTGTTAAGGCCAATGGAAAGTGTGGTGGATGATCACTGAAGTAAAGGATAAAGTGTGTTGAGAATGTATTGTTGGTAAATAGTAGAGACATATAATTTGTTATCTCTCAGGATGTATTGAGAGTTTACTTTATGCAGAGAAGTATCTATGCCATTGAGAGAAACCTGAGTGGTGAATGGATTTCATTATGGGAAGGCAACAACAATACATTTTACTGAGAGTGTGTGAATATTTGTTAGTGCAAAGTGCAAAATAGGCTGATTGTGCATAGTGTATTGAAAAGACTGTAAAATTAATGAAGAGAATATGAGAATGAAGTTGTGAGAATAAAGGAAATTTTATGAAATATTGAACAATAAGAGCTTAATTACAGTCATCATTTTGTTTTGAAAGGTTTTGTCTTGTTTTAAATACTTCTGTGAATAAGAGTCTTTATGAAGTAAGAAGTTTTGTCAAAGAAAGTTGAAATTCAAATAAGATTGTAAATCCTTAAGGATAATGAGTTGGTGCTCAGTTCTGAGAATTTGGTGCTTCTGTTAGAGTTGGTGCTATCAAGCAAGGGATTTGGTGATTACTTAGGGTTGGTTCCTTTAGAGAATTGTACACATTTTTACTCATGAGGCTAGATTATGACATTAGATCCTAGCAACATTTCTCACCATGTTTTTTCACACATCCTATTTTTTCCATATTCTTCATGTGTTTCTCCTTTGTGTGGTTTCATTCTTTTTTAATTTTTTTGTAAGCATATCAGTTTATCAAAGTATTAAGGATTTGAAATTATATCTTCTATTGAAATTAAAACTTGAAGATATTTTTTAATCTTGTGGAATGTGATTTCAAATTTTAGTCTTGTTTATGTTAAAAGAGTACAAAGACATCACTGGCATTGGATAATGATTTTAATTGACATTTTCCACCATACTCCCTATCCTTAACTTTTTCTAATATTACTTAACATTAATTGTCTTGCTGGGGTTAGAAAACTACTTAGTAGTTAAGTATTCCAAATTTTTGCAAATCTTGTAAATCTTCAAGAATTTAGGACTTGAGGAGAGGAGGTTCAAAATAATGATAGAGATCATACTAATGCATTCAAGTATGAATTGATGGAATTAACAAATAGCAATTAAGGATAAAAAGATAAAGAAAAAGTAGATGGTACTTCAAATGATATGACTAGGTACTGAATAACTATGCATAATGAGCATATACAACTATAAAAAACTCAAATCCAACAAACCTAAACACTTCTCCTTCTTAAGGACATAGGATAGAAGGATAAATATGTTGGAAATATTGCTACAATATAGACAATTGTTATTATGTCATTGATTTCAAACCTTAACTGGTGAGACTATTGTTGTATGTTTGAGTACCATATCTATTGATTGATGAAGATTTGAAAAATAGGCTAACAAGAAGACTGAGGAAATGGTTGAGTTATGAGTATACACTAGGGTACTTGATCATTTGGCACTTTGGAAAAGTGATATTTTGTTTATCTTTCACTGACAATTCACTGGAAGGTTGATGCCGAGAAAAGCAAAGTTGATGCCGAGCAAAGAGAAAGGTGATTCCGAGCAAAGAAAAGATGATGTCGAGCGCCAGTGAAATGCTGAGGGAGATAGAGGAAGCCGAGAAATAGTATTTTATTAATTGATGAGATTTGAGATCTATGGCTGACATAGTTGATTTTATTGGGATATGCATTGTTAATTAAGATTGGTCCACAGTCATTTAATGCATGAAAAACTGTTATTAGCGCATGGATTCAATGTTTAATTAATGATTGTATTAGAGAAGTAAATTAAATGTAATGATGGAAAGATCTGTTGGATTTGACCTAACCTAAGATCTAAGATCTTGATTAAGTGGAAAAAGATATATCTGACCTAGATGAAGATGTATAATATAACCTACTGTGGTTATTATTATGTATCCAAGTGTAAGGGTAAGTTGAATGCAAGAGTATTGCATGGTTAATTGACTGATTGGAAAAACCTAGCAGAGAAGGCTGAGAAGAGAAGCAGAGAGATTGCTTGATGGATTTCCAAGCAGATCTGAAGTTTGAGATGAAAATGGAGGCCACTCAGTGAATTAGCATTAGAGCTGAAATTGGATCTAGATTTGCAAAGTAAGTTGTATGTATCAGATCACACCTACTGATTACTTTCTAACCATTGTATCAGTTCAAATCCTTTAACCAAGTTGACCTAACAGTCATTGTATAAATCCTTTGAATAAGGTGACATTCAAATTGGAATGTTCTAAGTCCTCTAACAAGGTCACTCCTGACAGGGTGATTAAATCCTTTAACTAGGTCACATTTGACAGTGTATTTTGTAACGTTTAATAGGGTTGGCTCCTAACAGGGCATCACTTTAGAAGAGTGAAATTTTGGTAGCATGTTACTGGTGGTTTTTCCCATATTGGGTTTCCATGTTAAATAATGGTGTCAAAATGTGTGAATTTTTATGTTGTGTTTTACTGTTAAGTTTTTGTAAGCTTATTTCATTAGTACAGTAATCTGCACACTTTAGTTGTTCATTATTGCCGAGAAGATCTGAGTTGTTGAAGTGGTTTAAAAGTTTTATATGGGCACATCTATACCTGAGGATAAATGATTCACCCCCCTCTCAGTTATTCTAAATTCATTCTAGCAATTGGTATCAGAGCCTTGTTCTCTTGAAAAATTTTGAAGGTAGATGGAGATAAAGATCAAGATGTATAAAAGGGATGGACCTAAGATTAACAAGGAAAAATTTCCTGCATGGCAAAGTTTGATGAAACTTCACTTGGATGGCATTGGTGATTCTGCTAAATGACATATTGAAATAGAATATGTAGCCCCTACTGGATTTCTGAATGCTGCACAATTAAGAGAAAAGCATGAACATAATCAAGCAATGCTGGAACTTGCATCATCTCTGAACTATCATGAATTTGAGGACATCAAGGACTATACAAGCACAAAGAAGATGTGGGATTCTCTTCAAACAATCTATGGAGGTGATACAAATGTACTAAGAGCCAAATATGAAAGCTTGAGAGGTAAGTTTGATGGTTTAAAAATTCAAGAAGAAGAAAATATAGGGCAATATTATGATAGGATAAAGGAAGTTGTAAATGCTATTAGAGGAGATAAGGGAACCATTGATGATGACACTATCATGAGAAAGGTACTGAGAACACTTCTTCCTAGCTATTAGAGTATCTGCAATTCAAGAACGGAGATATACTGCTAACAACAATTTGACTCTAGAAAGGTTGGTAGGTAGACTTACAACATTTGAGATGTCAAATTTTGGTAACTATACTCCACAAGCTGTTGAATCGGCATTCAAGTCCCAGATGGTCATCAACAAATCAAGGAAAGGAAAGAAATGTGTGAGCAATGACAGTGAAACTTCAAATAATGATCTAGAAGAGCTCGAGGCACTTATGGCAAGGAGACTAGCTAGAGGAAAAGGAAAATTTATAGGTAAACTTCCTATTATTTGTTTTTCTTGTAACAAAGTTGGTCATATTTCTACTAGATATCCTGACAAGAATGAGAAAGATGAAAGAAGAGAAAACAAGTACAAAGATAGAAAGGATGATCGAGACCATAGAAAGTACAACGATTACAAAGAAAAAGGTAATAAATCTTGTTATATAGCTGAAGAAGCTTCTGACAGTGAATCTAATAAATCTAATGAAAATGATATAGAATTTGTGTATGTTACAATGAAAGATGATTTTGATGATGATGATAAAACTGCACTAATTTATTATATGAGTAAAGGCGATCATTGGATCATTGACAATGGTTGTTCACATCACATGACTAGTGATAAGGACAAATTTGAAACCTTAGATCAATGTAAGGGTGGATATGTTAAGTTTGGTAATGATACACCTTGTAGAGTTAAAGGGAAAGGATCAATTCAATTGACTGACAAGATTAGATGTGATGATGTGTATTGGGTTGATGATCTTAAGTATAACTTTTTGAGTGTTTCATAGCTAAACATTTCTGGTTACAAAATTTAATTCCATCATAGGAAAGCAAAGATATATGATGCCAATGGAGAATTAGTTGGAGGTGGTGAGAAAACAAAAGGTAATTTGTTCTATCTGGATTTAGCTGAAGAGACATTCTTGTTTGCACAATATAATGATTGGTTATGGCATAAGAGGCTATTTCATGTTAACTTTTATAAATTGGTAAGAATAAGTAAATTGAAAAAGATTAGAGGGCTGCCTAAGTTAAGGAAACCCAAGAATACAATGTGTAAGCAATGTCAATTGGGAAAAATGACTAAATCTAGCTTTAAGAGAAAAGCTCATACTTCTGAGAATATTTTGGAATTGGTTCATACTGACCTTTGTGGACCTATTGGTGAGAAAAGTTACTATGGAGACAAATATTTTATTCTATTTGTAGATGACTACTCTAGGATGATGAATGTTATGTTTCTTAAAGAAAAATTTGATGCATTCCAGTTATTTAAGTGGTACTTGGAAAAGTTGAAAAGGAATCAAGTAAGAGTCTAAAATGTCTAAGATCTGACAGAGGAGGTGAGTTCATTTCTAATGAGTTTAACAGGTTCTGCAAATACCGAGGGATAAAAAGATAGATGTCCGCACCTAGGACACCACCACATAATGGTATAGCTGAAAGAAGAAATCGATCTATCATGGATTGTGCCAGAACATTAATGATGGAGAAAAATGTTGCATAGAAATATCGGAGAGAATCTGTAAGTACAAAAGTTTATACCTTGAACAAAGTACAAGTCAAGAAAGGTACAAAGACTACACCTTATGAGCTATGGTATGGATATGCACCTACTGTAAGTTATTTTAAAGTCTTTGGGATTAGATGTTCTATACTGAAGGATAACAGAAATGGTAAACTTGATGCTAAATAGAAGAAGGCATATTTCTTGGATATTCTACTAAGAGTAAGGCATACAAATGCTTGAATTCTAACACTAACAAAATTGTGGAAAGTGAAAATGTTAGAATTGATAAATATGAAGAGAGAAATGAAGCTGAAAGCATGATTGAGCCTAAAAGTTATAGATCATTCACTTATCCTGAAGAGGAGGATTCTAACAAAACTAAAAATGAAGTTGCCGAGCAATAGTCCGCACTTGCCGAGACACAGAATGAAATTGTCGGGCAATAGGAGGTGACTGTCGAGCTATCTGATGGAGATGTTGAGTCACAATTTCACCCTAAACTGAACATGAATGATCAAAATGAAGCTAAGAAAGAGCCTACTTAAGAAAAATATGTAAGAAGGCACCATAAACCTGATCAAATAATAGGATCAAAGGATTTTGTAGTAATGACAAGAAGAAAATTAAGAGAAGACACATGTTTGCTATGTGAATTTGAGACTACGACAGTAAAAGATGCTTTAGACAATGAAGACTGGATTCAAGCCATGAATGAAGAGATAGACCAGATTGAAAAGAATAAGACATGGACACTAGTACCAAGACTTGACAAAAAAAATGTAATTGGTACAAAGTGGGTATTCAGAAACAAGCTGAATGAACATGGAGAGGTAACAAGGAATAAAGCAAGACTAGTATGCAAAGGTTATGCACAAGAGGAAGGAATTGACTATGGAGAGACATTCGCCCCAGTTGCAAGATTGGAGGGTGTAAGAACTCTACTTGCATATGTAGCCTACAAAGGATTTAAAGGCTATCAAATGGATGTGAAGTCAGCATTTTTAAATGGGATATTAGAAGAGGAAATATATATTGAACAAGCTGATGGATTTGTTGACCCAAGAAAGAAGAACATGGTTTGTAGGCTACACAAGGCATTATATGGACTGAAACAACCACCCAAAGCATGGTATGAAAGATTGCACAATTATCTGATGAAGATTGGATTTGCAAGAACAAATGACAACATTTTGTATTTGAAAACAAAGAAAGGTAAAGGAATTTTATTGGCTGAAATTTTTGTTGATGACATCATATTCAGTGGACAAGATATGATATATAAAGCATTTTCAAAAGAGATGCAAATTGAATTTGAAATGTCTATGTTTGGTGAGATAAAATTCTTTGTTGGTTTACAAATACATCAAATGAAGAATGATATCTATATTACTCAATCAAAATATGTCAAGGAGATACTAAAAATTTTTGGTATGGAAGATTAAAAACCAGTGAGTACACCCATGGCTACTAGAAATAAGTTGACAAAGAATGATGATAAAAAAGAGGTAAATCAAACACTGTACAAATAAATGATTGGTAAGTTGCAATATGTTGTACATAGTAGACCTGATATTGCATTAGCAGTTGGAATTGTTGCTAGATTTTCCGCTAATCCAAAAGAGACACATATAATGGTAGTGAAAAGAATTCTAAGATATTTGAAAGGTACATAAGATTATGGCCTATATTACAAAAGGAATGACAAGTTTGAAATCAGAGTCTATACTGATTTTGACTGGCCTAGGAATGTGGATGATAGAAAAAGCACCATAAGAGGAGCATTTCTATTGGGCAAAAGATTAATTTCCTAGACAAGAAAGAAAAAGAATTGCACCTCACAATCTACAGCTGAAGCCGAGTATGTGGCAGAAACTGTTAATTGTTCAAACATTGTGTGGTTGAAAATACTACTAAAAGGTATGAGGGAGGAGATCATAGAACTAGTTGTCATATATTGTGATAACATGAGTGCAATTAATATTTCTAAAAATATTGTAATACACTCTAAGAGAAAACATATAGCTATCAAGTATCATTACTTGAGGGAACTAGTTCAAAAGAAGGAAGTGAGACTGGAATATGTGAACACTAAGGAACAGTTGGCAGACATATTTACAAAAGCATTGCCCAAGGATGCTCATGAGTATTTAAGATGTAAATTGGGGTTGATTCCCCTAGCAGAGGCTAACTAGTTTTGAATGGCACTATTGCATCAAATTTTTTAATCAGAACACTTGACACATTGATGCACATTGAGTCACATTTTTAGGATGCTGCCTAAAAATTGTGAAGTAGAAGACAATAATAGAAAAGAAGATCAGTCATAAATAAAGATGACAGGAACAACATGATACAAAGATTAGAACATGATGAATCTACATAATGAAGATGTCAACATCTTTTCCATTGTTGTCAAAGAGGGAGATGATTGCTAAAACAAATGATTGATAAAAACAACTGAAAGAGGGAGCTGAACAGACACAAAAAGATATCAGTGTGATTACAGACATAGAGGGAGTAATATTTTATAGATGAGAATCAGAATGAAGCTAAAGAAATTAATGAAGATTTGTTCATATCAGGAACACACACACTTTTTGGATTGTATGGTAACTTTGGTTGGAAATTATTGTTTTACAGTTTAGTGTTGCCATCAATGCCAAAGAGGGAGATTGTTGGAAAGATTGCTACAATATAGATACTTGTTATTTTTTCATTGATGTCAAACCTTAACTGGTGAGACTATTGTTGTATGTTTGAGTACCATATCTATTGATTGATGAAGATTTGAAAAATAGGATAACAAGAAGACTGAGGAAATGGTTGAGTTATGAGTATACACCAGGGTACTTGATCATTTGGCACTTTGACAAAGTGATATGTTTTTTATCTTTCACTGACAGTTCACTGGAAGGTCGATGCCGAGTAAAGAAAAGTTGATGCCAAGAAAAGTGAAAGGTGATGCCGAGCAAAGCAAAGATGATGCCGAGCGCCAGTGAAAAGTCGAGGGAGACAAAGGAAGTCGAGCAATAATATTTTATTAATTGATGAGATTTGAGATCTATGGCTGACATATTTAATTTTATTGGGATATGCATTTTTAATTAAGATTGGTCCACACTCATTTAATGCATGAAAAATTGTTATTAGCGCATGGATTTAATGTTTAATTAATGACTATATTGGAGAAGTAAACTAAATTTAATGATGGAGAGATCCATTGGATCTGACCTAACCTAAGATCTATGATCTTGATTAAGCGGCAAAAGATCTATCTCACCTAGATGAAAAGGTATAATATAAATTACTGTGGTTATTGTTATGTATCTGAGTGTAAGGGTAAGTTGAATGCAAGAGTATTTCATGGTTAATTGACTGATTGGAAAAACCTACCAGAGAAGGCTGAGCAGAGAAGTAGAGAGATTTCTTGATGGATTTCCAAGAAGATCTGAAGTTTGAGATGAAAATGGAGGCCACTCGGTGAATTAGCATTAGAGATAAAATTGGATCTAGATTTGCAAAGTAAGTTGTATGTATCAGATCACACCTACTGATTACTTTCTAACCATTGTATCAGTTCAAATCCTTCAACCAAGTTGACCTTACAGTCATTGTATAAATCCTTTGAACAAGGTGACATTCAGATTAGATTTTTCTAAGTCCTCTAACAAGACCACTCCTGACAGGGTGATTAAATCCTTTAACCAGGTCAAATTTGATAGTGTGTTTTGTAACCTTTAACAGGGTTGGCTCCTAACAGGGCATCACTTCAGAAGAGTGAAATTTTGGTAGCATGTTACAGGTGTTTTTTCCCATATTGGGTTTTCACATTAAATCATGGTGTCAAAATGTGTGAATGTTTATGTTGTGTTTTACTATTAAGTTTTTGTAAGCTTATTTCATTAGTACAGTAATCTGCACACTTTAGTTGTTCATTACTGTCGAGCAGATCTGATTTGTTGAATTGGTTTAAAAGTTTTATATGGGCAAATCTAGACCTGAGGATAACTCATTCACCCCCCTCTCAGTTATTCTAAATTCATTCTAACAAAATGGTCTTGAATATCCAAGAAAAATGGCATAGATAGGAAATAGTGGGACTTTTGCACTAACAAACAAATAGATACATAGACAATAGGCATCTTTCTTGCAAAATAAAACTTATTTCATGCAAAAATCCTTATCCCATTAGATATATATATTTTTCAAAAGAAACATTACTTCCTTTCAGGTTCCTTTTTCACATGATAACTATAAATAATTATGCAAATCTTCCAAAAGCTATTGCCAGTGAAAAAGAAAAGAAGTCAAAAGTAGAGACATTAGATGCTCTTATAGTGGATCAAAGAGATGAATTGTAATCCATGCATAACAATGTTAAATGTAACAATTAATATCCACCCATGGAGGGAGCTCACAATATCCATATGTTTTCCAAAAGATACTTGTAGGACACTTAAACCTAATAATCTCATCGGGAATGAGAAATTGAAATACCTAGATGGCAATGAAAAGTCATAAAATGATAATAAAAAATACTTTAGAGCTACTAATCCACATTATACTAGTATGTTGTAAGGAAAATAACATACCCCATATGAGTTTCAAGTTGAACATGGTGTTCGCTACATTCCTCCAACACTTGCTCTATTAAATCACTCTAAAGGCCCAACACAAATAGAAGGTGTACACAAGGGTCAGGCATGAAGGATATTGCAATAAAAATAAAAAAGAAACATAGACACTCATTCTAGATTTCCAAGATATCACACATTTTATGATTTGAGGAAAATAAAAATCTCGAAGCAGGTAGCTCCATTTCAGTGGATCTGCTTCTTATACTAGGATCAAGAAGTTTCCATCCAAGGAGAAACATAATGATAATCTCAATTTTTAGTTACTTGTTTGTGAAAATACGAGGTGCATTTTTCTTGAATTTATACTCTATTCTATTTAATATTATGGGATGTTTTTTTAATATGAGGTTTTTGGAGGTTTTTTCCTTGCGTTCTCTTTTTATTTATATATTGAATATATTTGTTGGTGGATTGGATCAAAAATTTTAGAAGATCTGAAGCAGATTTTTGGGCAGTTTGTCCATCTTAAAATACTGGTTGGAAAGGGATGTGGGTTATTTTTGTTTGGTAACAGGTACAACTAACGTTCAACAATAGTGTATGGTGTATCTATTGATTAGTACATAACATATGCATATTGGTTAAATTTTTTCAAAGGTTTCTGCTGAAGAAGCTTTGCAAAGGGTGCATGGTATTGTTATTGGTCAATAAACTAATAGATTTCTTAAGCCATTACTAGTGAAGCTCTACACCCTGATTGAGAATAGTCACTACTCTTCCTGTTCACGAGATATAGTAACTTCTATATTTAGCATTTTATTTTTTCATTCTCCAACAGTTTAATCTCAAAATCGGCACTACTTCATGTTTCATCATTCATTACTAAAATACTTAACCAAATATGAAAAAATAAAGAGAAACTATCCTCTTCAAAGTTCAAACTCAATCTTTCATAATCACAGTTTCTCTCCTTAATTTTCATATAATCTTAGATGAACACTCTTTGATTATACTAGGTTTGTCTCCAGCATCCAAACACAATCTTACCATTCAATGTTACCCACACCTGAATAACTGATTAAGACAAAGATTTGGTTATTTTTTCTCTCCAATTTATTAATTAACTTGGACAAAGATTGGAATAATATCAAACACTTTCAATTCAAAATTTCAATCCATATTAGGAAAGATAATGCATTGCACTTGATAAAATGCCTCTATGAAAATAATTGAGAATGTGATATAAATTTATTATATCCTCCCAGAAATAAACATAAAATTAGACAAATAAATGTTTTGCAACAAAATTTTCTTTTGTTGCAAGTCGAAACATCGGTGAGTTGATTTCAAATAATCAAGATCATGAACAATTTTAATAATATAAAAGATAGGATCATAGGAAAATATGAATGGAAAATACATGTTGGCATCCATGACTCCCGTATAGAGTCCCTATGAGACTTATGACCAAAATCTCTCATGATACTAATTAAAACCATTAACCTTTTTCCTGTAATTGTTGTGTTGTCATCCACTCAATGCTTAGGACCAAAACCTTGTTGCTTGGCTGCATCTAACTCCATCTCCAGTTCTACTAACCTTCTCTTTTGGTCTCTGTCAAAAGACCCAACAAAATTGTTAAGCCAAATGATATCAAATATCCCCAAATAATTACAACATTGCAAGAAGTATTAAGTAGGAAAATGCCTCATAAGACACAAACTGCTTAATCTAAGGCCTAATAGACAAACAACATAAATTTTCTAACTTACCTGCAACCTAAAAGTTTAAGTCTATCATCAACTAAAATGGATGGTTGTCCCTAGAATCATAATTTTATAGCCAGTTAAAATGAATTTCAGCCTACACCCAAAAGCATGATTGATAAAAAAAGTTAAAAGGCATTCAAAGAAAGAAGCACCAATCTACACATAATGTTTCTAACCAAGAACAAAACAAATTCTTCTCTTTTTCATTTTGTTTTTAAAATTAAAAAAAACCTATAGGTGGCAATGCAAACACTATCCATGGCTTCCATTTTTGTGTTCATTGATGCCCATTCATGCTTATGGGCATGACCAGGGCTTTTTCTGTTAATTCCCTTTGAACTCAAATTTGGATTTTTGGAGTCAATCAAAATTTCCCTCCTTTCCTCCATTTCCTTCTCAAAGTGAATTTGGATTTTTTGGAGTCAATCAAATTTCCCTCCTTTCCTCCAATTCCTTCTCAAAGTGAATTTGAGAAATAAGATGCCAAAAAAGAAAGAGTTAATAGTTTACCCCTTTATTTTATTTGGATATTGTCTTTTACATGAAACAATTATAGAATATCTAAGACCCTTCTAATTTTTTTTGTTTTCCAATAGCATCTAAATGGACAAAAATGTCAAGAAGATGTGAGATCTAGACTTACCAATCAACTTGCAGTCGCTATGGAAATTTGACTACAAGAATAATTACATCTATTTGTTTAATTTAATTAGATATATGCATACATAAATAAAAGATTGATTAATTAATTATATATGAGGTGATATAGGGATAATAATATAATGCAATCAATTAATCAACAAATTAACTCAACATGAAGTTTATAAATCAAATAGTGTTATGAGACGTGCAAATAGCTTGATAATAGAATTAGTTAAGCACACTTGAATTGGAGAAGTATTGCAATAGGTGACCTCCCAAGAAGCCCAATGCTTCACCTCAGTGAGCATCACCTAAATGCAATGTGCATAAAGTTTAACCATTCATTCTCATGAGATATGGGCTCTTGTGAACCACTACCTATGAAACATTGTGAACCACAACTCATGAAAAAATATAACCTCCCAAAAAGTCGAATCACTACTCATGAAACACTATGAACCGCAACTCATAAAATATTTTAACTCCTGACAATGCCCAATGCTTCACCTATATGCAATGATGAATGCAATGAATGATATAATCATGATACATGTACTTTAATAAAGCCCTAGCTTTGATTTGTTGGATGATGTTTACTCATACATGTTTTCCTGTAAAGTCATCATACTTATGTGTATATAGTGAAGGTTTAATTTATTTCATATAAATTTCACATTGGTATAGTATATTTATTGATCATGCACTTATTGTTTCATATTTCATTTCTTAAAAGATGTTTGTAACATGAGTTTATTTGATAGTCTAAATATATGTGTTTTCATGTTTTATGTATGAATCCTCTAGTGTCAAATTCCTTAGAAGTCACATGGGGCCTCTTGTGTTATCTAATAAAGTTTGAGCGTTTAATTTGGATGTAAAAAGGAAAGAATTTGAATTTTATCTTATAGACAGAAAATGGGACAAACTAGTGACAAATAGTGGCCAGAATAATGTTCGCACAATAAGTCTATTGGCGAACACACATTATTGGTGAAATGCAACTTCTAAGAATATAAGTATATGATATTATCAAATGTTAATGTGTAAAGGAGTATTAATCATTCATTTATTTATTTTTATTATAAGGGTGATTAATTATTTAGTCATTTATATGGTCATTTATTTAGTTATTTATTTGGTCATTTTACCCAATGACCAAATTGGTCATTTATTTAGTCATTATACTCGATGACCAAATTGGTCATTTATTTAGTTATTTTAGTTGTGATTTTACCCGATGACCAAATTGGTAATTTATTTTGTCATTTATATTTGTGAATCTCAAAAAAATGGTAGATCATGACCAGTTTTAGTCACATGACTAAAATTTTAGTCATCTAGTCATTTATTTGCCAAATTATACAAGTGTTTTAAGCACCAAAAAGAGAAATGATTTGAGTTTAGTTTGATTTGTTAAAACTATTTCCACACCACAAACTGTCAAAAAGTTATTAGTACCAAAAACTCCTAACAATCAGAATGATTAATATTAAGAAAAACCTCGATTATTAAGACCGTTAAGGCTAAAAGTAACTTTGTATTTAGCTGCAAAATGCTTGATAAAATTGAGGTACCTATTAAAAGATTCGCTTTGATCTTCAGCTGTGATTGCCAAGATTTACTTTTTTTGTGTGTGGTAATAAGCGGTTCTTCTTATGGCTTATCTTAAGTGATCTAGAACCTGGGGTGCATCTGATTATCCTTTTTTCCATATGTCATTTGCTCATTCCTGTACAAAAACTAAGAAAAAATTAGATCTGATTAATAAAATGATGAAACAAAGCAATTGCAAAATTATTTCGTCAGATGCAAAATTATTCTGTTAGATGTGAAAATATCTAGGCGATTGCGATAAACTGCTTTCAATTACAAGATTATTCTATCAATTGTAGCAATGTGCTGGCGATTGCAAAAAATATATGTCAATTGCGGCAAAATGCCCGAACCAGAGATTGAAAAACTATAGAAATATATTATGAAATTACAAAGATCGATTGGGGTGATAAATCATTCGATTGTGGAAAAATTTCATCAATTGCGGTAAAATTTCATTAATTGTGAAATTACTATATTTATCAAAAAAATAAAAATATGAAATTTTGGCCGTACAACTGAGGCCAAGAAATTATGTTTGTCATCTGAAAGCAATTATTGGGTTGTTTGATTCATTTTAGGCTCACCAAAATGTGTAGATCCAATCCTTCTCTAGCTCAAATTAATGAGGGTTAGTAGCACCAATTTGCAATAGGGGAAAGCAATAAAAAATACTAAGAATGAATCTACGAACAACAAAATAATGAGAAATCACAGAGGAAAACAAATGAATGATAATGCTCAAGGATTCTACTGCTTCTCTCTACTCCTTATGAGATGCTAGATGAATGGTGCTCAATATTGGTATTGGCAACATTTGTGACTTGGGAGTTTTGAGAAAATTATATTGATATGATCACAAGAATATTTGATGCTTCACAAAAATATTGCAGAGTAAGTGTGCACAAATCTTGAAAATCATCACTACTACATTTGACCTCATTTTTCTACCAAAAATTTTGACCATCAATTAAAAAGATTTAGGTTGGTCAGATTATAGAAGGAAAACCTTTTTTTTTTTTAATCCATGCCCATGTTAGTCAAAATTTTGACCAATACCATGTAGGTCAAAATTTTGACCAACACGGGCATAACTTTAAAAAGAAAAAAGATTTAGCATCTCATTTCATTGTTTGGTTTTAAGTTGGCGAAGGAGCTGGAGCCTGTGATTGTTTGAAGTTTTATTTGGTGAGAGTAAAAGGAGGACTTCCTACCTATGAGGCTTGCCACTGTGGTTTGGTGTAAAAGGAGGACCGCCTACCTGCGAGCTGTTGCCACTGTGATTTTGTGTAAAAGGAGGACCGCCTGTAAGGATTTCCTTGCTTTGCATTTGTTTGGCATTATTTTATTGGTTACTTACTTAGGGCCTATGAGCAATGTGCTAGGGCATCATGTATTTAGTATTTTCTGGCATGTTTTTAACATTTTTGTTATTGGTATTTGTTTTCTGTCGAATTCATGTGGATTGGAATGTCAAATCTAACTCCATAGGAAGTCTACCTGGAGTCATAGCTTTCAATTACGACAGGTCTAAGATCATTTGGTGGAGAATCTAGAAGAAATCATGTGACAGTCATCTATAGACCATTTTTGACATAAAAATATGGTAGTCAGCTTTCTATAGTCAGTTTTCTATGGAGTCTTTTAGACCAGGTGTGACTGTATACACACTATGGCTTTAGAAGTGCTTAAAAAGACCACAAATAACAAAGAAACCATAGACTCCTTGCACTCCAAAGACTCCAAACCTTCATCAGTCTTTAATAA
>MU227284.1:1524279-1542347 GCA_018584345.1 Thuja plicata
AAACTTGTTGTGGTTGTGATTGCAAAAAGAAGGTCAAGGCCACATTGTGTCCTCCATGAGAGCTCTCCTGTGATGAAATAACCAAAGTAACAAATGATGACTTATTTACCCAAAATAGAATATGGAATTTATACAAGGGAATTATAAATGAGGATGGGTAATCTGAATATAATGTCATGGTGAAGAAGTTTGAGGCCTGCTCTTTTGAGACCTATTTCAAGACCAGGTATGCCCCCCATAAGATGAAGCCTCCCACACCCCCAAAAAAGTTAAAAAATAAGAATACTTTCTTTACGTGAAGGTTTTGGTAAAAATATTGGCAACTTGCTTGGATGTTGGGAAATAGTAGAGTGATGACTTGTCCATGAATGAGATCCCCAATGTAGTGTATCTGGATGTCAATATGCTTGGTCCTTTGATGATGGATTGGGATACATGAGATTTGAGTAGCACATTGATTGTCTCAAAATATGATTTATGGTTGTTTAGATTGAATACCAAACTCAATGAGAAAATTCTGAAACCAAATAGCCTCAGTTTTGGTACTCGGCTTCAATAGAAGATGGACCAATAACAAATTGCTTCTTTCTCTCTAACAAACAAGTCTTGAACCAAGTGAGAAGCTATAAGTTAAATTCGTGAACTTATAGCTTCTCACTTGGTTCAAGACTTGTTTGTTAGAGAGCAAGAAGCAATTTGTTATTGGTCCATCTTCTATTGAAGTTGAGTACCAAAACTAAGGCTATTTGGTTTCAGAATTTGTTTTTTCTTTAAAATTTAATGTTCGTCAAAATTTTGACATTCATTGGTTGAAACAGAAATATTTTGGTCAAATTTTTTTGACCATTATGTGTTGAAATCTTGCATTGTGGGTTTGGCATCCTGTTTGAAATAGAAAGAGTTTCGTCAAAATGTTTTGACCATTCTGTGTCGAAAGGTTGCGTCGTGGGTTTGGCATCCTGGTTGAAACATAAAGAGTTTGGTCAAAAAATTTTGACCATTCTGTGTCAAAATCTTGCATCGTGGGTTTGGCATCCTGGTTGGATGGGTCAAACATTTTGACCAAGCTTGGTTAAAACATTTCGATCAAACTTGGTAGAAACTTTTCAAACATTTCGACTGAAATTGGTCGAAACTTTTCGGACACTTCGACGAACGTTGGTTGAAGTTTTGAAAAATAATGTGGGCATTTGAATACGCTAATTTTGACCAAGTTTGTGTCAAAATTTTGGAGTTAACAAGAATGTGTTGATCTTTCGACAAGAAAAATACTGACAAAGCAATTTATGGGTCTTTCGACCAATCTGCCTAGATAATTCGACCAATTTTCATCAAAAATAGGGGCCAATTTTACTAGTGCATGGATCCTTCAAATGGTTGATAAGGTTTGATTATATATAATATGGAAATGACATGGATGAATGAGATCAGTCCCAAAAATAGGAGAATGAATGGTTGAGGTCAAAATTAAATAAAGAAGCAAACAATAAACTCCACCTCTTCAACTTAGGGAGAAAAGGTGATATTTTAGCTAATTGAGGAGAAACCAATAAAATCTGCCTCTTTAACATGGAGAGAAGAGGGGGTGTTTATTTAACTGAAATTCAACCAGTAAACTCCACCTCTTCAACTTGGAGAGAAGAGGGGATGTTTAGTTAACTAAAAAGTTGATCATGAGTCACCTTTGTGAACTAGAGAAAGGATTTATTTTAATTTTTAATTGATTTTTGAAATTAAAGTATTCAAACATGGGATAATTGAATTCTTTTTTATTTAGAATAAAATTATTGAGTGAAATTAAATTAATTTAATTTTGAAGAATAGATTAATAAGTTTAAATATTTAAATTTAAACTTTTTTTTCCTATTGAAAATATAGAATCAACTGAGTACAAGTATAATATCATCATACTGTATAACTGTCTGACTATACTAAACCTATATAAATTAATGCCTCAAGTCCTATATTCTAGCATATATACAATTAGAATATGGTTTGATGCCATTCAAAAAGATATACAAAATTGAATCCTATTTGATCATATACAAAACTTACACATAACAGAGGTACATCAGACCCAGTCATATTCATTATTTTGCCTCCACTCATTAGACCTCCATTGATCATCACTATTCTTAGGATTTATTTCTCTCAAGTGTTAGAATAACTGAGAGGGGGGGGGGGGTGAATCAGTGGCCTCAAAAATTAATCCTTAAATCAACCCAAAAATTTATTACCATATTTATAAGCCTCTAGTTATCTTCATTCCTACAAGATGATTGCCTTGAAATATTAATAACAAATAACTACTGTTTGGATTACTCTTTCAAACCTTATTCTTACTTTTACTGATTAGCAGTCTTTCTATTTACCGAAATACAATAAATAACTAGTGTATACCTGTAGACACCTAAAATTGACCAGGTGTTTCTTAATCATTCAAATCTGCAAATCTCAGCCAATTGCCCTAAATCTCATCAAAATGGATCAAAATCATTTAAATGGGCATTTATCAAGGAAATTGGAGAAAATCAAAGGATTAAATAATCATGAAATCAAATAATCAAATTCAAGCCTAAGAGGGATCAATCAAATTATATAATTGATTTTAATCAATTAATTGTATAGTTTTAAATCAAAAATCAAATCCAACCTATTCCCCCTACATGGATAATTTAATTAATTGATGGACATAAATAAATCCTAAATATCTTTCAACATAATTTGAGCAACCAATAGTAATTGAGAACACAAAGCACATGGATCACCCATAACTTTGAATCTCAATTACTCATTTTCAAGATTGAATCTCAATCACTCAAATTGTCTTCTTGTACCACCCTTTGAGGACAACCATTTAAATTGTCCCCCAATTTGAAACCATCTCAAATCCTTTCACCTAACCAAGGCTTAATCATGGTCAATTCACTCTACCCCCTACCCTTGAGAATTTGCTATAAATACAAGCCATTTTGTAAGCATAAAGGATCCTAGAAAATTTGAATGCATAGCATCATTATTATAGGCAATTTGTTAGGAATTGAGAGCATTTTGATCATTTTGAGAAGAAAATTGTTGATTATAGGAGCATAAATCATGAGCATTTGAGTTGCAAAGCACACACATCTTGAGAAATTGAGCTATATTTAGGCATTTTGTATCAATTTTCTCATTCTAGGATTTTCCTTGAGAGAGATTAAGGCTGAGAGCTCTTTCAAAAAAGCTTAGTTAGAGAACCATGAGATGTCATGGATTTGATTGCAATTCTTAGGCTAAATTGTTATTTATTTCCATAGAATTGTAGTTGTTAATCCTAATTTCATGAAGGTGTAATTTCTCACACACAAACAACGCCCATCATGGGGCTTTAGGCCTTATTTTAATCATTTTTATCATATTTTTGTGTGTTTTGGTTAACTTTCTTGATCATTTTGTAGAAAACAGGTGAAAATCAACGTACAAAGATTTAAGATCCGTGTACAAAGATTTAAAAGCCATGTACACTGATTTAAAAGCTGTGTACAAAGATTTAAGAGCCGCATACAAATATGCGTACAAAGATTTAAGAGCCACCTACAGATTTTACTCCATTTTTTGTCTTACTTTCTTAGGCCATGTATGAGATAAATTGTGCCACCTAGTTCTGTAAAGGGCCACCTATTAACAACAAAAGACTGCCTGTGATATTTTTGGAGCAGCGTGCTATTACTCTTTGACCGCAATTTGCACATTTTGTACCACTTGTGGATATTCCTTTGCCGCCTGTGGATTTTTCAAAGCCGCTTGTTAACTTTTAATTGCCACCTTCAAACTTTTAAATTCCACTTTTTAACAGTTAAAAGCCATTTATTAGTTGTTAAATGCCGCATAGAATTTGTTATAAACACTGAGAGGGGGGGTGAATCAGTGTTTATCTATTAATTATATTTCAGCCAATTAAATATGAAAAAAATATGCATTCAAGAATCTTAACACAAGAACACATAACACATGATATGATCATGGAGAACCTTGATCAGAGGAAAACTCTGGTGGGGATTAATACCCACAAAATATTGTACTAGGTATAATGAACCTATTAAAGTTCCTTTGCCTTGTTAGAAGCAGTCTTTACAAATTGAGTACAATGACCTAGTTAAAGGTTGGACCCTGTTAGGAGTCTTTTACAAACCCTATTAGGGGTGTATGGCTCACTGCCTAGGCTCACTTCCCAAATAATATGAAGGCTACAACCCTCTAAATGTTGATATGCACTAAATCAAAAATGAACTACTGTAGTGACACTATTGTCTGATCAGTTTTGTGTATGCGTGGATGCTCTTACTTCTTCAAAGAGCTATATCATCTTCTAACTTCATTATACTATCCCTCTGTAACTTCTTCTTACACCATAATCGACACTTGTAACATATCTTTACATTACATACTTATATCTTCAAATCCGAATAGGCACGACCCAAAACAAATCATTAGTCAGCCCTAAAAAAAAATACATAATGCTTCTGAACAAGTCGGCCCAAGCGTGTTTACTATAACATTAATTACATTATTACAAACTTATAACTAAATGTTCTTAGCTATTACATTATAAAATCATACACACTGATCAAAACTGTAGTCGGCTTCCATGCTCTGTTTCCTGGACTCCAGGTCTACTAATCTGTTTGTAAATTTTCCGTACTGATGTTCCATACTCTGTGCATTTGGATCTAGCATGTATATACACCATAGAGTATATATCTAAGCATGCATGTTCTAGTGTGATCTCTAACATGTGCGTTGATGTGCTGATCTCTGTATCTCTCTGTCTGTCCTATTTTCTGTACTTAGTCATTTTATCTTCTAAGTTGTCTTTGACAAAAACTTAGTATGAATTTGTTGCCATGATTGACAACACAAAATAAGTCATGCTTCCTCAGGAAGTCAACTTTCCAAAAATCTCCCCCTTTGTCATTTATGGAAACAAAGGAATGTGGCTAAGTTACCCAAAGTGACTTCATAAAAAAAATGACTGTATATTATAATACTTAATGATATATACATATATACTTTTCCTCATATACACATTCTATACTACTCCCCCTTTGACATTAATGAAAAAGGTGTGAAAAAATTTTAAGTCTTCAATATACTTACTCCATATAGACTCCTGGGTACACAACTTGAAGAGATTGAATCTCTTTTTGCCAAAAAACTTTCACTGCATCAACAGTCTGAAGATGTGCGCATAGGGCATATGTCAATTTCTCCATTTTCATTAGATCCATGCAAGGACCTTGATCATATGTCTGTATTGTGCTATCAATCTATTTTATTTTCTCATTAAGAACTGCTAGAGATGGCACAAGTACATTCCTTAACTGAGTTTGTCTTACCCTTATCTTGTTGATTTCCAGTTTTGCCTTCTCAATTTTGTCTAACTGCCCTTGGTAAACATCGTTGCATATGCTCATATCTTGAGTGGAATTTTCAACTAATTTTCTTATGTTGTCCACCATTTATTCTTCTTCTGTTATCTTGTTAGTGTGCTCAGAGGTGAGCTTCACTCTATCCATACAGTTTGCTATGACTTCCTTTCCTTTATCTGCCAATTCCTTCAATATAGCTTGCCCAATCTTTAAGGAATTCAGATCTAAGGTAAAGTTCTTTACCAAGTCATTTAATCTCTCCTTCTTATATTCATCTTCTACAATCTTAGTAGAAGATTCTACTAAGTGAGTGAAATGTGACTTGAATTTTGATAAGATGTTATCTACATCTTCAATTGATTGTACTTTGGCTGCTTTCTTATCAGCGGGAACTAACTCATTCAAAATGTTTATTGATTCCACAAAGCGAGGGTTACTCATCACTTGTTTCTCTTTTTCCTTTTCCATGGCAAAGATGCTGATCTTGATAAGGTCTTATTCTCCCCATGCATCTAAACTTGCTGAGTCAGGAGTTAACCTTGACAACAATGATGTAGATTGTTGAGTGGATGTTGAGAAAATAGTATTTTGACTTGTGTCTACACACTCACTTTTGACATGAATCTACTTCACTGGTGTCTCATTACCTTGAGTATCTTTATCCTTATCCAAGTCTATTGGATCCATGGAAGGCACTTCATTCTATTGTAGAGATGTGTCATTTGTGTTCATTGCTTCATCAACCTTATTCATATCATTATCAGAAGTTGTTATAGATATCTTGACATTGTCAACTATTATAGTATCTTCTATATCTTTAGCTATCTTAGAAGTCATTGTCACTATGGGCACTAAATCCTGTGGACCTGTCATAGGCGCAGTCTAAATTTCTAGAGTTGTAACCTATTTAGGAGGAGCTGGGGTAACTTTTGGTGTAGGCGCCATTGGTGGATACATATGTCTGTCCATAAAGACTTGTGCAAATGCCTTTTCAGTCTCTTTACCAATCTGTTCATACTCCTTGTTCATAATTTGTAGAGTCCTTGTCTTACTACGGAGATGAGGCTTCACCAGATCTAATAGAATAGCCTTCTCATCATGTGAACAAATAGGAAGAAGAGTATCCAAATTTTCTTTTCTAATCTTCATGTCCTCTTCAATAGCATGTCTTTTCATTATCTCTAGTATGTTCCATAACTTATCTGGTATTACTATTTTGAGTTCAAGAACAGACTTCTTAAACTTGATCATATGAGATATGATCATAGATTCTATCTCAATCTTATCCATCTCTTGATACATGTCATAAAATTTTGATAAAGTATCCAATCTTCCTTCATCTACAATCCTATTCTTCAAGATATTTAGACTAGGTCTAAATCCTACCTCAGGTGGAGCTTGAACATTCTTTACTGTGCTCCGTATGGCTCTTGAGGATGGATTATTTGTAGCCACTTTCTTCCTTCCTCTAGGTCTTTTACTAGGTACAGAAGGTGGAGATGTATCAAGATCAATTGTGGTAGTAGGTGCATTGGTACTTTCCTCATTTTTCTTCTGTTTCTTCTTCTGAGTTTCAATAGTTTTCTCAATTTTAACTTTAGCAATTTTTTCTTCTTTTACCTTATCCAAAACTTCTTGTGTGACTCCATGCTTTCTCAGAATGTTGGATGTCATTCTAGATGCTTTTCTTTTGTTAACAGCAAGTTGTAGTTCAATATCCACTTCGTCAGTCTTTTCTCTGTAAGTGCCCCATCTAGGTTCATTAGGGTCTTTAGGTGCTGACAATAAGACCTACGCATATCCTTCTAACACATGGTCTTCTACTTCATACCCTAGTGGATGAATCCACTTAGTTATAGGCTCAACAACCTCCAAGCATGTGCAATTTTTCTCTACCATAAAGCATATTGTATCCCTGTATTTTTCAACTATCTTCTCAGATAATCTGAACCTGCTCTGCATTTTAACTTTGAATATATTTATGTCCATATCCATTTTATCTCTTGCACTACTTTCTACTATGGCTTTAAGAGATATCTGAGTCATTTTTGGTTTGCCCTTGTCTAGATAAAGGTCTACAAACTTTCCAACTATATGGTGATATAAATAGATGATTAAAGATCCAATCCTGAATGTTTTGCTTTTGTCATGCTTGATGATTCTAATGTTTACAATCAACTGATCGTGCAAGACCTCACATAGATTGTATTGAGTGTTATCCCTCACAATTCTTATAGTTGCAAGGACTGTTGCTACAGAGACACTATTCAACCTACTTTCTTGCTGAAACTTGTATCCAAGTATCATTGTCATAAATTTAATGTCATCCTCCCTGATAGGGTCGACTGTCATTCTAGGCCTATCACTCCTAGGTAGACAAACTTGCTCAATCTGTTTCTTTACATCTTTACCAGTGGGAAATACTGGTCCAGTCATTGGAATTTTGGTTAATTGATGGATTAACTCTACAGTGATACGGACAGGAACATCACCAATCCAAAAGAGATCATCATGAATTCTTCTTAACAGAATCTTTACCCATTCTGGTTCTTCAAACTCATGTGCATTCAAATACTCCAAAATAAGGTTATCTTGTAGGTGCGCAAATTCATCCTTGAATGTGAAATCCTTATTTAACATTGATGGCATATGAGAAGCTATATTATCATCTCCTAATGACTCCTTCTTACAGTAAATGTACGCGCAGATATCTTTCACGTGAACAACACCAAGCGGGGTTTTGGAGAAATCCCCATTCCACATCATCCAGTATGGATTTGAATGAATTCTTCTTAAATATAAACCTCTTCCTCTCTTCTACATCAAACACAACTGGGGTTGCCATACTTACTTTTTGTTTTCTTATGTAGGGTTTCCACGAAATTCTGAAATGGCGTGACGGCTTAGGGCTTCGCTTCAAACTGATTATCCATTCGTTCAAACCGCCAAAATGTTATGCCTTCATGCTTTGATGTCTTAGTGTTCTAATGCTCTTCAATTTCTATGCTCTCAATTGTAATTTTGAAAATGATCGACTATGAACTTCTTTTTATACGATCTGCTGCATTTAATGCTTGCAACCATACATAGAGATTTTTTAACTTTGAGCCCGATGCAATTTAGATAATGAGTGAATGCATATAGCTATAATTTGTTCTTTTAACCATGAATCCAAAGGTGCATACTCATAAGTGAGTACACCAAATGCGCAGGGGTTATGAGCTAGAATAGATCCCCCTAAGACCAGGAAGGTCTATTAGGCAGAAGTAGAGGGTGCATCCACTGGGGATGCATCAACTACTTTGTCAACATTTTTTTCCTTCTTAACTTCAATCCATATTTTTCTTCAATCTTCATTTGCTTTGACAAAATTGACTTCTCCTTTCTCTTCAAATAGAGACTTTTTGGGATCTTCTTGTTTCTGAGTTTTGGATCTATGAAACCTTGTGATATGTCCAGCCTTTCCACATGTGTGAAAAATGATAGGAGGTCTAATGTTCTTGCTCATCATGCTGCATTGTTTTGTTGTGTGTCCATTGTAGTTGCATATCTAACATGTAATGTTCTGTAAATTTCTTGAGAGTTGATTTCTTTGATTGTTTTGATTCATACTTCTGTGATTTTTATGATGTTGATTCTTATGACTTGTTCTGAAATGTATGGCCCTGTGACCAAACTTATTATAGGAGTAACAATAACCTTTAAAAGGTCTTACCTCTTTGCAATCTCTTTCCAAATGCCCATGTTTATTGCATGCATAACAAGTTCTTTTAGCTTGCTTAATTTCTCTTTTAGGTGGTTCAGATATAACCTCTATAGTATCTTTAGCTTCTAAAGATGCTTCAAGTGTTTTTTCTTTCTCTTTTAATGATTTGATTTCATCTTGTGGTGTACTGAATCCAAGACCAGAAGCGTTCCCCTTTTTTCTTTATGCATTGAGCTAGGATTGAATCAAATCAGAACTTGTGTGGAGTTTATCAATCTTATCCTTTGCTTCTGTTAATTTAGATTTCAACTTCTTCTTTATGTTTTCCAATTCCCAGACTTTCATGTTTGCCTGCAGATGTTCCTCTTCCAGTTGATTTCTTTCTTTGATCTTGTCTTTAATGTTGTTCTGGCTATCTATAAGTTGTTCCTCTAGATCTTCAAGTTTATCTTTGAGAGATTTGTTCTCTTCATTAATCTTTTTGACCATTTGTCCTAGATCACTTGTAGAACAATCTTTTAGATCTTTTCTTAGCCTTTTAATAAGTATTTGAGAGCCATCATTTTTCAATCTTAGTTCTTCATTTTCCTTCTCAGATCTGTCAAGATCTTCAAGAGCTGCTTCGAGATTATTTTTCAAATGTTTTGTTTCAGCTGAGTCCATGATCTCCTCAAGTGGTTAAACTTTCTTTTAGAGGACCAGAGCTCTGATACCAATTGTTAGAAACACTGAGAGGGGGGGGTGAATCAGTGTTTATCTATTAATTATATTTCAACCAATTAAATATGAAACAAATATGCATTCAAGAATCTTAACACAAGAACACATAACACATGATATGATTACGGAGAACCTTGATTAGAGGAAAACTCCGGTGGGGATTAATACCCACAAAATATTGTACTAGGTATAATGAACTTGTTAAAGTTCCTTTGCCCTGTTAGAAGCAGTCTTTACAAATTGAGTACAATGACCTGGTTAAAGGTCGGACCCTGTTAGGAGTCTTTTACAAAACCCTGTTAGGGGTGTATGGCTCATTTCCTAGGCTCACTGCCCAAATAATATGAAGGCTACAACCCTCTGAATGTTGATATGCACTATATCAAAAATGAACTACTGTAGTGACACTGTTGTCTGATCAATTCCGTGTATGCATGGATGCTCTTACTTCTTCAAAGAGTTATATCATCTTCTAACTTCATTATACTATCCCTCTGTAACTTCTTCTTACACCATAATTGACACTTGTAACATATCTTTACATTACATACTTATATCTTCAAATCCGAATAGGCACGACGCAAAACAAATCATTATTCGGCCCTATAAAAAAAATACATAACGCTTCTGAACAAGTCGGCCCAAGCGTGTTTACTATAACATTAATTAAATTATTAAAAAATTATAACTAAAGGCACTTAGCCATTACATTATAAAATCATACACGCTAATCAAAACTGTAGTCGACTTCCATGCTCTGTTTCCTGGACTGCAGGTCTACTAATCTGTCTGTAACTTTTTCATACTGATCTTCCATACTCTGCACTTTTGGATCTAGCATGTATATACACCATAGAGTATATATCTAAGCACACATGTTCTTGTGTGATCTCTAACATGTGCACTAATGTGCTGATCTCTGTATCTCTTTGTCTGTCCTATTTTTTGTACTTAGTCATTTTATCTTCTAAGTTGTCTTTGACAGAAACTTAGTATGACTTTGTTGCCATGATTGACAACAAAAAATAAGTCATGCTTCCTCAGGAAGTCAACTTGCCAACATAATTAATTTCTTTTTATCAAGTTCTAATTGATTTGTTCACTGTTCTAACTCTCTGTATTTTCAATTCCTGCAGATGAAAAATCATCCAAAAGTATAGAAACTAGAGAAAAGAGTGACAAAGCCTAGCAAAGAGGTAAGAGCACAAAAAAAGATTTCTAAAGAAATCCATGCATCTAACATTTTGGAAATTTTAAAAGAGGAAGAGAATTTGAATGATCACTATATCAATTTTTTTTTTTCATACAAAAATAAATTCCCTACTCTTTAGTTGATTTCTTGTTTTTTTTTAAAGTTCTTCAAAGCTTGATTTTGCAAAATTTGATCAAAAAGAACTTACGAGCATTTTGTCAATTGGATTTGCAATTTTTTCTTCATTTTGTCTTTTTTGTGTTGACTAACTTGTTGGAGGAGCTAGAGTGGAAATGTTCATCACTAGGTGAGTAGTAAAAAAAGAAAAATACATCAAAAATGCACCTAGCCTTTGCTAGCTTCGGAACAAGGTATTTTTCAAATCAAGATTGCATAGCTTAAATTGTGGAAAATTATTTGAATCTAGTATAATTAGGGAAACCCTATTATTGTCCATTCAAATGAGACATTAGGTATATGCTCTCAAATTTTCAAAGTTGATCAAAAAGCCAAAAGTGTCAAGTTTGGGTGGTAGAAAAAAAGGGAGGATAATTGAACCACACACTTAATTTTTAAGAACCTCCTTTTCAAGGGGTTGAAAAAGAAAAAAAAGTGCTTGAAGTGTTTGGAATGAAGGAATACAATAGGGATATTCTATTCACTCTTTGAGTGAATCAAATTCCCAAACTTGTTGGACTAAGTTCATTTTCCGCTTTCCATGTATGCTAGATTAAAATAGAACTTTAGAGGGCCTGCCTCCCAAGATTTTCCTTACAAGGAAGATGAGAAGGAATGACCCAAAGTGGGAGACAATCACTTTTTCCATGATATAATCCAACCCACTATAAAAAAAAATGCACTTTACCTTAATCAGAAAGTGACTAAGTCTTGTGCAAGTCATCCTCATTTCCTTGAGCAGTCCTTCGGGATTGTGCAAAATTGTACTTTCATGCGTGTGGGAAGCCCACAAGGGGGTAGATGAACTTGAAAATATTTAGAATTGAGGTGTAATTAAAACCTTGTTAAATAGTAAACCTACCTTTTTAGAGCCATTGTTAAAAGCCAAATTTGACTCTAGGTAGATTGCTTGGAAGAATTTCTTGTGTTAAACCTATAAAAACATCTCAAAACATACACTTTCAGTGTTGTTTTAGGGATATGGTGCAAATTTTATGTGTGTTTTGAGTTTTTACTTTATTTTCACGCAAGAATCTTCTTTAACAGGTCTGATCAAAACTATTAAACTTTTAAAATCCAAAAAATTGAAAATTTCAACCTTGATTAGCAAAGTGTCGCGTATAAACAATTTTGGGCCGCCTAAAAATAATTACGTGTCACTTGTAACTTTGAAACACCACCTAGAAAATTTCATAAGCCACGTAATCCACTAGAAAGTGTCATGTGAAAAATTTTTAAAACCGCCTATCATTAGGAAAATGCCACCTGTGAACTACAGAGTGCCGCGTAGAAGAATTCTAGTAATTGCGTACCAACATTTGAAAGCCGCCTACACACAGGCAAGAGCCACCCAAAAATAAAGAAGAGAAAACATGGGGCATTTCCCAAGGGTTTGGAAATATTTTGAAATCATATTTGGATACCCTTTTCGGAGTTATTTCTATCTAGTGCAAAAAATAGATCATATTCCTTTAAACATTTATAATGATGAATCTATTTGAAAGATGAATCAATCTTATGGAAAATCAAGCTCAAAATATCCATGGTGCTCAATACAATGAAGTAACCAAAGATGAAATTTTGGAAGCATCCCAAGATCTCAGGTTTATGGAGACAATGCACTTAATTTTGAAGAGGGATAAAGAAGCATATTTCCATAAATATGACACATTGACCTTAAGGAATAATTAGGGAAAACAAAAGGATACATCATCTAACAAGCCATCATTAAGATCAATTTTTCCTTTTATTTATGATAATGGTCCATCCGTATCTTCATCTTCTCTAAACAAAGAGGAATTTGAGAGCAACAAACCTATCTTGGATCAAGGGAAATTTCATGACTATATATGTGATCAAGATAATAAAAAGAATGAAGAGAAAGATATCACTCTCAAGAAAGATCTAATACACAAAACCCTATCTAGCAAGGTTTCTCCCATAGCATTTACTCCTTTCATCCTTTGTCCATCTCACAAAGATTTAAAACTATCCAAAATTCCTCCACCAAAGCGTGAGCCTAATGATGATACTTTTCATGTTGACTATGTCTACCCTCAAGGGCTACCTCTTAAAGAAACCCAAGCTAACTTACATCTTTCTAAAAATTGTTTCCATGCTTGAAAGATCTTGGACCCTAAAGATTTTTATGCTTCAATGCCTATTCAAAAGGATTCTCCATCATTCTTCCAAACATTCTCCACGCATATCCAAGAATCTACCTTGTCCTTAGAAGTGGCTCCATGTCAAGAGGATAATCCAAAGAGAAAATAAACAAGTATCAATAAAGATCAAGATCAAGATGTTATCCAATCCCCTCCCATATTTGATGAAGGTCCCATATCCATAGAATCTTGTGATGATCCCCTTTCACCCTTTCATGTCTTCCAAGCTGATATCCTTCCATTTCACGAACAATGTGTCCTTCCAAGCTCTATACCTAGTCCAATTCCAAAGCAAGATCAAGATATCCCTTCCATAATTTCCAATGAACATATTGAAAATCAAGAGCAAAGCATCCTCTCTACACTATCCAAAGATCCTTGTCAAGATCAAATTATCCCATCAACTCCTTGTCATATTCCTCCAAATTCACCTCAAGGAACCATAATTCCTCCAAATTCCTTCCATGATAATAAATCCCTTCAAGATTCATTTGATCCTATCAAATTTTCTCCTATGAAAGCTACTCATGATCCTATTGGTATAAAGATAAATCTTAAAGATGAGAACCTTGACAATATAACTCATGCCAGAGATATTGCTATCCCTTTCACACCTTATCTCCCTCCATTCAAATGCAACCATATGCCTTCACCATACTCCTAATCCATTTTGGGTTCCTATGTCCCAAAGTTAAAGTCTTCATCCCTTCCATCCATATTGGGTCCATATTTTCCTCCATCAACCATACCTACCATCCCTATCTCCACTCACTTACCCTACCATGTATAAAGATCAACGAAGGCATACATACTTGAAGAATTTCCAAACACCAATCCATATGAACCCTCCATATTCTTCCCATTCACCCAAAATTCCTAAGTCTTTTGGAAGCAATTTGGATGTGAAAAATAAAAATCAGAAATCCAAGAATCCACATGTATAAAAATCACCATGTCCCATCTAATCGACATGTGAATGAAAATAAAAAATAAATATCTAAAAGGCCGCAAAGGTCCACAAAGAAAAAATAAATATCCAAGAGACCGCAAAGGTCCATGAAGCAAAAAGAAAAATCAAAGAAAATGTGGGTTCCAAAATCCATTATTGAAGAAATTCATTCACAAGCATCAAAAAAGAAATAAAAATCAAATACTATGTGGATTCCCAAGTCACTTTTGAAAGAATTTCACACAAAATAAAAATTAAACTTGACATTCAAGCTTCCAAAGGCTTCCATTCCATCTCCTTCCAAACATTTTCCACTTTCCAAGTCTACTTTGGGTTCCTATATCCCAAAATACACTATCTTAGCTACAACCTCACCTCCTTCATCCATTGTTCCTCCATCATTCCACCATGCTTCAAAGTGTGTGTCAAATTTGATCTTGCCAACATGTCCATCCAAAACATACCTTCTTCTTATCCTCACATTCATTATCCAACACATACTTTCTATCTTTCCATCCCCCTTATCCAATCTATGGCATAAAAAATTCACCACCATCTACCCTTATCCTCCATATGTGTCCTTTATCATCACCTTATCAATATCTTTGAGCATCCTATCCATATTCATGGTTTATTATAGCATATCTTTCAAAAGAGAATTGTCCAAAGATCCAAATGTTGGGGAACTTTTGAAAAATACAAAATTTAAAAAAAAAAAGAAAAAAAGAAGAGAAAAAGTGCCTTGGTGGAAACCTGGTAAAACAAGCACCTTGGTAGCACAAATAAAGAGAAATCAATCCGTACTATGGTGAAAACCACTTCTTGTGGCACCTTGGGCAAGTACCATGATGAGAACTTGGCAAATAGGCATCATGCGTAATTCCTTCCTCTTGCACTCTACACTTGGGGGCAAGTTTCATCCACACTATCTTCCTACCATTCATCTCACTTGCATCCATATTCATTCTTTTACCTTTAGTCTTGACAAGGTTGAACACATCCATGAGCATCAAGTATCTTGACACCATTATCCTTTCCATCAGCTTATTTACTTGCTGCATCCATGCTACCCTATCATGATCTTGCTTCTCCCCAATCCACCTTAATTATTCCTAAGTAGTCTTTCCACAATCCCAAATCATCCCCTCATAGCCTTCATCACCCCTTTATCCTGATCGTGCTATCTTATCCACATTTTACCCAAATTGATCTATTGGTCTTGATTGGAAATGAAGGACGTAAAGTACAAAATTTGTTATCAAAAACCCCTTGACATGTCTACTCTTTTGGATCACACGCTTTCATGATAATAGATCCTTATCCTACATGCTATCTATCCCTTCATATTTGGTTTTCATTGCTTATCCAAAAACATGCTTCACAGTGCTATATCCTTTTTCCTTAGCTTGGGTAATCTTAAGGAGATGGTCCTATGGGCCACATTTGCATGTTTCATCCATCATGACCTTTCCATTTCTAATCCATCAGCTTACAAATCTATCCTTCATGTCCTATACCTTGCTAGACGTTGGGGGAAAACCAATGTGATCTTGTTTGAGAGATGGTAAAATAAAAAAAATAAAAATATCTCTAAAAAATAAAAAATCTAAAAAAAAATCCAAAACAAATATTAAAAAATCCAAAAAAATTTCTTAAAGTCTCTTTGAGATGCATTGCCAAATCATTGTCACATACTCGGTTGCATTTTCCCAAGATTTACACGGTCTCATTTTTACTTGGGGGAAAAGCATTGATTTTTTGGTACTAAACAGATTCAAAAGTGCACAATTTTGGTCACACGACAGAAGCAGATTTTCAGATTCAGAGGAGAGATATTTTGGAACCTTTGATAGATATCATTGTTCAACCCTAAATAGTTTGATCCTACAACATGATCCTTGCATTTCATTAACTTATTTTATCAGGATTAAAAAAATTGACAAACCCTAAATGACCAGCATGTTTGGAATTCTTTTTGAAAATCTTGATACATTTCAAAACACTTGGAATTTTTGATGAGTTTTTCATTGACTTTTTCGAGTCGTTTTCTTTTTAGCTAATCGATGATGTTTTGACTAGATTGGCGATGATGGAGACATGATGTTTTCTTAACTTCTGTGTGACTATTTTGAGGAAGATCTTTTAACTTGTGTGAATTCATCTAAGGACATGGTCATCAAAGAACCATCGAGGACATTCATATAGGAAGGAGGGTTAACCTTTGTTTGTTTATGCAAAAGGATACCTTGGCTATTTATATCTTTAATATCTTAATGCCAACATCCACTTGCAACATTGAATCCGATTAAACCGATATTCATACTCCCATAGTTGGTCATTCAACTAGTGAGGGTTGTACTAGTTTCCAAAGGGGTTACCAAATGAGATGAAAGTCATATTCATATCCTTATGGTCGCAGTGGCACTAGTAAGGATTGTATTGACTGCTAGTTCCAAAATGCTCAATGATGAAAATATATCTTTGTTTTCATTTCTTTCACAAACCTCAAGGACAATTATTTGTATTGCATTGCATGTTAAATGGGATTTTCCTTAATCAAGAGGGTATAAGTTAATCATGATTATATCATAAAAGTCCTAATCAATGTTCTCAAATGTATGATCCATCAAATTGACCAATTCTACATCAAGGATATCATCAATCTACATCTGCTCACTTAGGGGCAACTTCACCATCTGATCAACTAGGGGCAACCTAACACTATTTATCCCCTGTACCTATATCTGCACCTGATTCATCTTAAATGACCCTATCTATCAGCCTCCCACCATTAATCTTCCCATCAAATCCAATCTAATCAAATATCAATCATCAAATCATCCAATTGATCATCTAACATCAATCATTTATCCTATCATCCATTTGCTCATCTTGAGCACATCAAATTTCCTAACTCTAGATCTTGAGGAAGGAAAATCAATCCATTTGTTCATATCTCTAGCTCTTGAGAGAGAATTATTAGTTTATCCAATCGATCCATCAACCTACCTATCCAATTGACATCAATACAACATCAACCAAGTGATTTTGACTGACATCAAGTGATATACAAACATCATCAACTTATCTCAAACATCAACAACATTTTATCAATTATAGTTGTTATCATAAAATTCTCTTCACACTGGGGCATGTTTTGTTGCCAGGATCATCATCAATGTTTTTCAGAAATGAAATCATCTTGGGTCTATTCTTCATTAGTTTCATCAAATATTTGGCATCTGGACATCAATATGCTTTCATTTTTGAGGGGGCATCATCATATCATCAAAATAGGATTCTGCATCATATATTACATCAAATCTGGGGAATTCAAAATTCAAAATTTATCAGTGAGGTATTCCGCATCAAGTTTTGCATCAAGTTCTGCATCAAAGTTTCACAACAGGGTTTGTATCAAGTTCTGCATCAGGTTTCACATCAATTAATCTTATTCAGGTTCGCATCGAGTTTCACATCAAGTTTTGCATCAATCAATCAATCAATATCAATGATCAGGACATCAAGTTCTCTTCGAATCAATGTGCTTTGCACATCAATTCAAAGAGGGGCATTTGTAGACACCTAAAATTGACCAGGCATTTCTTAATCATCCAAATCTGTAAATCTCAGCCAATTGCCCTAAATCTCATCAAAATGCATCAAAATGGATCAAAATCATTTAAATGGACATTTATCAAGGAAATTGGACAAAATCAAATTAAAATCAAAGGATTAAATAATCATGAAA
>MU227284.1:1554644-1569447 GCA_018584345.1 Thuja plicata
CTTTGTCATCTTACCTTTTTGACAATTTTTGCACATGATATTGTCTGGCTTTGACATGCTTGGTAAGCCTCTTACATTTCTCTTTTTTCTTATCTTTATCATGTTGTCAAAATTTACATGACACAATCTTGTATGCCACAACCATATGTCTTCGTTTCTATCCATTAAGCAAGTGGTGTCAGTATCATTCAGATAGAATAAGTTACCTTTGGTATGTTCACCAGTTCTGATCAATCTTCCTGATTCCTTGAAGATCTTTGCCTTCTTATTCTCAAATGCTACTCAGTTACCTAATTCACCTGAGAAACACTCAATAGATTATAATTCAATCCTTTCACCCAAAAAGCATTTTCACATTTTATCAGGTTATTCAACATTATAGTTCCTTTGACTTCAACTGGACAAGGTGTGTCATTACCCATTCTTACTATACCACCATTATAATACTCAAAAGTATTAAAATTTTCTATGTCACCAGTCATGTGGTGAGTGCATCCACTATCTATGATCCAAATATCATTCTTGCTAACTTTAGATATGAGTTTAGTTTCTACATACCTTTCATCTTCATCAGAATCATTTTTTACTGCCACAAACACCATCTTGATGTCTTCATTAGATTCGGTGTCAGTATCTTCATCTTTGCATGTAGCTAGGTAATTGGCCTTCTTTCCTTTGTACTTGTAGTCTTGGGTATTTCTTCTTTCTGATTGTCGGTTGCTTCTGTAATCTCAGCTATCACCTCTGTCAAACTTCTTTTCAAATGATCTGTCATTACTTCTATCATCTTTTCTTATGTTAGGACATCTTGCAGCAAAGTTTCCAATCTCTTTAGAATTAAAACATACAAGTGGTAATTTAACTTTGTATTTACCTTTTCCTCTCTGCATTCTTCTATCCATAAGTGCTTCAATTTCATCAAGATCTTCTTCTTCACTTTCACTTTCACTATCTTTTCTCATAGTGTGTTTATGACTTGATTTACTTATTCTCAAAGAATATTTGAATGCAGACTCTATGTTTGGTGAGACACTATTATCAAAGTTATTCATCTCAAATGAAATCAGTCTTCCAATCAAACTATCTAGAGTAACATTTTTATTTTCTACTTCTCTCATTTCTTGTATGGAAGATACTCTAATAGCATAAGTAGGCAGTAAGGTTCTTAGAATTTTACTTACCATTGTCTCTTCATCTAGTACACCTCCAATCCCTCGGATAGAATTGACTACCTCTTTGATTCTTGTGATGTACTATGTGATGTTTCACCTTCTTTCATTCTAAGATCATCAAGCTTTCCTCTAAGGCTTTTTTCCTTGGATCTTAGAACATTTATATCACCACCATGTATAAGCTTCAATTTATCCCACATCTTCTTTGCAGTTGTGTATGTTTTGAAATCTTAAAATTCAGCATCGGAGAGTGAAGAAGCAAGCTCTATTATCATGTGGTTGTGCTCATGCTTCTCTCTCATTTGTTCAACTGTGAGTTCTCCTATGTGAAACACATATTCAATATCTAAGTATTGAGTAACATCAATTCCAATACCTGATAAGTGGAGTCTTATCCTGCTTTTCCATGAAGAAAAGTTGTCTTTGTTCAACTTGGGCACATCTCGTTTGTTCATCTTGTGACCTTTAGCTTAGGTATTGAAACCTTCCTTCTAAGAACACAAGCTCTAATACCAATTGTTAGAATAACTGAGAGGAGGGGGGGGTGAATCAGTGGCCTCAAAAATTAATCCTTAAATCAACCCAAAAACTTATTACCACATTTATAAGCCTCTATTTATCTTCATTCCTACAAGATGATTTCCTTGAAATATTAATAAAAAATAACTATTGCTCGGATTACTATTTCAAACCTTATTCTTACTTTTATTGATTAGCAGTCTTTCCATTTACCAAAATACAATAAATAACTAGTGTATACCGAGTAAGTAAATGAAAAAAAATAAAGTAATGACTCATAAACACATTGACACATGGATTTTTAACATGGAAACCCTGTTAAGGGAAAAATCACTGGGACCGGTAAGCCAAATTTTCACTCTTCTGAAGTGAGCTTAGTGAAGAGCTAACCCTGTTAAAGGTTACAAACACACTGTTAGGTGTGACCTTTCTAGAGGATTTAAATGAATAGTTTGTCACTTAGTATCTGACATCTAATGCTACCATCCTTGATCAAACACTCACTTGGCCTGTCAATAGGTATCGGGCATATCCAATGCTACTTTGTATGATCAAAATTTTTGATACTCCTTGGGATGTATCTCAATTAGAAAAGACTTTTAAATCCTGCTCGGTTAAGAGACTTGATGCTTCAATGGTTAAATTGAAATAGTAAATTGATTTATTCACATATACAACTAGAATTGCAGATTTTCAGATCTATTGTAAGTGCATTACCTTTTTTATCAATGTTATCAATTCAATACCTTTTCTCCACACTGTTCTTCTCTGTGATGTTGTATCACGGTTTGTCAGTGTCTGCAGAATTTAGCTCTTTCTTTAGCTTGATTGATTAGGTCTGAATGAAGACTTTCTTCTCTTTCAAAATCTCTTCAGCATCTATTCTCTTGTCACTCCCCTTATTCACATTGAATTAGCTTGTCTCTTATATAGACATGATTTCACCATTTCTTGGCTTTCTTGATCTTGCCATGATCCACAATTCTCTCCAATAAGAGTTAAAGAAAAAACACTATTTTATGTGGTAGAGATCTTCTTGCCAACTGGAAAAAATAGCTTTAAATCCTTTACTTATCTCTGACTTTATCTTGTCGATTAAAACAATGATAATTACCAGTTAAGTCTATATTTAGCTCTTGACAGCTAAGCCTTTTGTCATTTCTGAACTCTTTGTTTTGTTAGTCAATACTTCAATTAGTCATCAATGACAATTGACTGTTCAGTCGGTGAGACTTCATTTGTCTTCAAGATCTCCATCCGTCAGTGTTTGACATTTGTCTATCCATCGGGCAACACTGTAATTCTATCCATTGGGTTACATTGTGCTTTGCTTGTCGGTAATGCTATGATTTTTCTCTTCAGGTAACATTGTGACTTTTCTCTTGTCAATTTACTCTGTCCATCGGTGTGCACTCCATCAGTGTATATAGTCACTTTGTGAATACTTAAATTTTATGGATTACTGATAGCATAGCCTTTGATTCATTGGTTCTTTGAAGTCTTTAGCAGTATATACATGACCATACATATTATATCAAGTTGACATCAATGACAATATAATACATTAACTAATTTAATGTCTTGCATTAACAGTCTGTGTCTCAGTGATTATGAACTTAACATATTCAAACATTCAATCAGTTATAGTTCATCACTGAGGTGTTCCCATCCTTGTAAGCTATCTCCTCCCTCCTGTTGTTGTCAATAGTAGAGTATGTATGGAATGTAGTTGGAGGACTTGGATCAGAAATTCTAGGATTTTTAACATTGTCTCTATTGATGTTTGGCAGGGCAGGAACATCATTGGTAACTATGTAATTTTCAATGTCTTTAGGGAACATCACCATGGCCCCTTCCTCGATCAATCTCTAGAATATATCTTTTGAAACTTGGATAGTAGTAGTTATCTGTGTCATAATGGAAAAATATGTGAGTTTTGAGTTAAACTCGGTAAGATCCCTCTTATTAGCTTGGAATATGTCCTCATTTATCTATCTCCAAATAAACCATAAGATTTCAGTGGTAAAGGTCAACCAAAAATCATTAAGGTTACTATCAAAATTATCCACATAACTAGACAAAATTTCATGCCATGACAGGCCATAGTTATAATTCCAACTGGACTCATTACCAAAAAATATAGACCAAATGTTAATAGCCCAGTAACAATAAAAAACACATGCTCATAAGTTTCAATACAGTTACAAATAGAATAAAAAATGAGATTTTTGACACCTTGCGAAACAAAAGAACCAATAGCATGTTTTTTCAATAAAAAAATCCATTTGAAACAAATCTTTTTGGGTTCAACATGAGCATGTCATAAAAACTCAAAGACTAGATGCCACTTATTGTAAGACCAATTCAAACCCCAGGCTTGGTTTCTATGACCAAAGATGTTATCATTGTTACTGAGGATTTTATTTATTTTCTTGCAAGAAGAGTTACCAAACATAGTGTCATCCATACACTTAATGTGCCCAAAATTCTGAGAAGAATGAATACATTTACTGGGAAACCAATTACCCACTGCCTTTGCAATGAGAGTGTAAGTTTTTTTTGAGAGGAGGAAATATCAAAATTGTTTCTCAGCTCTACCCAGGAGAGTATAACACTGATGAGGAAAATTCCTTTGTTATGCCAAATCTTGGCAGAGAAACATTGGGTAAGAGCAAGAGGTTTATTATTTATCTATAGTCCCCACTAGATATATGTGTCCAAAATAGAGAAATAAGGGTTCTCCACTATGGCATGTCTAGAACAAAGGAATTTTTTGACATGTCCCCATGTATTCCACAATGCAAAGAATACTTTAGACCTAGAGACCTTCACATCAAAATCCCCCAATAAGATATCAATAAAGGGGACATTATTCCAAGATTTCCCCTTTTTAATGGTGGCATTGACAACAGTATTCCTAATAAGGATTTTCTATGGTTCATTACCTGTAACAAATTTGATGATCCATTGGGATGATAGGACCATACCTTGATTCTTGAGGTCTTTAATCCCCAAACCACCCTCATCCTTGGAGTGCAACATTACTCCCACTTGACATTGTGTCTTTTCCTGTTACCAATGCCATTTGACCACGAACATGTCTAAGAATATTTTCTAGCTTATTATTTTGGTGAATGGAAAACAACCAAGTTGAAGCATAGTATATGGAATGGGATGAAAATAGCTTTTGACCCAACTGTAATATTCCTTCTAAGGATAATATTTGAGTTTTCCACTTCAAGTGTTTCTTCTCAATTTGTTTGAAGATCCATTTCCACAAATCATTTAGTGATGGATCAAGGGAAAATGGTATGCCCAAGTATCTAACAATTATATTAGGTCCAGACCACTTCCATCCTTTGTGGCTAAGCCAAGAGGGAGGGGTGTTGTCCCATCCAAGGATATTGATTTGTGAAGTGATATTTTTTCACTAGAGGCTTTACAAAATAAATGGATTCTAGATACCACTCTATCAAAATTTTGTTCTGAGAGATTAACAAAAAGTGTAGTGTCATCAGCAAACTATTCAATGAACATATCTTATTTGTTAGGTAGGGAGATACCTTTGATAGGGGGCCAAAATCAAGAGCTTTTAGAATGTAGGACATTGCATTAGCAACAATTACATAAAGGGAAGGAGCAAGAGGGAAACCTTGCCTAATAGACCTAGCAATGGGGATGGGATCAGAGAGTTCTCCATTAACCTCAATAACAGTATTAGATTATTTGAACAAGACACTTACCCATTTGCAGAAGTAGTCTAGAAAACCTAATTTATTAACCATAGCTAGTACAAAATGTCATTTAATCCTATCATATGCTTTTTCAAAATCAAGGTGTATCATAGCAACATTATGTTTGTCAGCCTTGGCCCAGTGCATTGCCTCACAACTACTGATAATATTTTCAAGGATATATATTCCCTTTATGAAACCTATTTGGGTAACTGAAATAATATCATTTAAGACCTCAGAGTCCCTCTTAGCCAACAATTTAGCTATCACTTTATATGGCATATTTAATAAAGTGATTGGTCTCCACTTCTTAACTTGACTTTTGTCTCCTTCTTTAGGGATGAGTTTGATTAATCCTCTATTGAAATTATCCCCCAAAGTCCCATTGTCAAAGGCATATCCGTAAAGTTCAAAAAGTTCAACTTATATCCAATCTTTTTTGGCTTTGTAGAATTTAGGAGGCAAGCCATCAATGCCCAAGGATTTTCCATTAGACAGAGCCCCAATGGCCTCTTCTATTTCTTGGATGGAGATTTCCTTTCCTAACATGCCACTTTTACTTTCATTGATTTTCCTTGGGATGGTATTAATACAATGTTCCATACAAAGATGGTTACCTTCATTATGCTCAGAGTAAAAAATATTTTTATAAAATTCCACAAATGTATCCATAATAGTTTTATTATCGCTACTGAACCCATCCTCTGTCTGAATACCACTAATTTCTTCTCTGCTCTGTTTATCTCTAATAATGTTAAAAAATTATTTAGTTCCCCTATCTCTTTCCTTGATCCAATTGGCCTTTTCTCTAATATTTTGTCCCTGAATCTTGAACTATTGAATGGTTCTCAATTTCCCCTTAGTATCAATCAGATCTTTTTCCAGTCCCACATTGCCCCCTTATCTTGTAACTCCTTTTAAATTCCTAGGAGTTTGGAGTTGAGATTCTGTTATTTAAGATTTATGTCCTTAGCCTCAACTAGTTGATTCTATTTAATTGTGGGTGTAGATTCTGCATTCCATAATTTTGAAAGGATAGCCACCATCCTCTATGCACCCAGATGGTCCTCATTGAAAAGTATAGAGGTATTGATTTTAAATAGGTATCTCTTAGGGAAGATCCTAGGTTGACCTGCTAGGTCTTTGATAGTGATACAAAAACTAATAGGGGAGTGGTCATACATACTAGCGGGGGAAACTCCAATGGGGTATTGACCTTGACTATGGATCATACCAAGTTCAAGCTTGTTAATATAAATTTTATCAATTCTGTAGTAAATTCTAGATTTTTTGTCTTGATTGTTACACCAAGTAAACCATATACCATCACAGCTACCTCTAAGACCCTCCATAGGATCAAAAATAAAAAAAATATCTCTTAAATCTAGCCCAAAAGAAATATTCATTACCTTTCCAATCAAAATTTTCACCTCCTACTTTATCTCTAGGAGATTCAATCATATTAAAGTGACCAAAAAAATTCCATGTAGTAATAGGTAGGTTGGTAGTCAGCCACTCCCATATCTTTCCCTATCTTTGTAGTCATTAGGAGCATAGATGTTGCAGAATCCTATAGTTTTGTCTTTGCTATTCAAAGTGATCCAAAGAGCTCTATTGCATGGTGACAATCCATGGGCAATTATTTTGTCACTCCATGAGGGGCTGATTAGTGTTTCTAAACCCCCTTTACCTCTATCATGGTCTGAATAAAGGCATTTAGAATTGTCCCATACAAGTTTTAAGACATTAAAAGCTTGATATCCAGTGACTTTGATTTTTTCTAACAATGTATTTCCTATCAGACATTTCAAGTCCTCTAACATTCCAGCTATGAATTTTTATCTTCATCATTAACCAATTAGGGGGGTTATGTTCTTACATAATCTAGTGAAATACTCAAGGATTTCATTCCCCTTTAATTTATTGCTTCTATCATTTTTTTTAGGCTATTATTTATTTCATAGGTTTTCCTTTTTTTTTTTTTTATTAATAAATTCAGCAAACCCATCCTCCATAACCTCAGTATTAGTAATGGATTCCTTTTCTGGTATCTTCTCAGTATCCTCTATTGAAAGAATGGAGACATTAGAGACATTCCTATGTTCTAGAGATCTATTAGATGTAGGGGTATCTTTAGTATTCTTAGATCCTGCTTTAATCCTTGACAAAGTAATTTGTTAAGCATTTTTATGGCAGGAGTTATCCTCGTTAACTTTCTCTCTAGGCACCGAGATATACTAGGGAATAGTAGCAGTCATCTCATAGAGTTCAGAGGGACATATGGATGCAGGTATAACCTCATACTCATCTTCAAACAAAGGATTGTTCAATGTTACAAAAGTGTCAACCTGAGTATCAACAGTATCTTGTTTAGGGATTTGGTGACTGTCATTATTGTTAACATTTTGAAAATAATTTTGGATTTTTTTAACATAGGGTAGTCCTTTTTAGTATGTCCATTCAACTTACAATGAAAACACACACCAATATCACCAAGTCTAGTCACTTCCCATTTGAATATCTATTCATCAAAGTTCATAGATATGTCATCTAGGAAGGTAACACCTAGAGTGGGGGCTAATAAACTATAGGCATTAAGATGAGGGAGAGTGATTTTAGTGTCCCCAACTTGCAGAATAGATCCCTAGAGGCTTAAACATGTGGGATAGAAAATGCCAAAATTTTGGTTGAACTTGTTTGAGTTCCACCCAAAAGGGAGAGGCTTGCAAAACAATTTTTTTGTGATTTCCTTTAGGGGACCATGGTAGGGATCTAAACATGGTCTTTCCTACATTGAAAAAACTCTTATTTAATACGTTCTCTTGCATTGCATGGTTTTTAAAGAAAACCACAAATAAACCCTATTGAACCATCCTACTAAAACTTACAATAATGCCACGTTTATTACCTTCAAAATTATTGATCCAATCATCAATAAATTTATGAGAAGGAAGAAATTTCACATCCATACATGCAAAGAAAATTGTAATAATTTTAATTCTATTTTGTTCTTCTTTTATAGCATTAAACATGTCTTCATTTGGAGAGAAAGAAAGGGTATTGCCAGCAGGATTCGGGGTCTTACCTTCTCCTCCACTAGACTCGTAGGACTACCTGGCTTATCACAATCTCCTCATCGATTTCCATTGGGGTTGGGCTATTCTCTTCGGCCTCCCACATTCTTTTTAACATTTGTGCTTTCAAAAAATGTAGTTTCCAGACATTTAGAACTAGACCCATCCGCCACGACTGGTTTTAGGAAGGTTTATGTCCTTTATATTCACGAGTACCTTGGCCATCATCATTGCTCAATCTAGGATCAATCTGCCTCTCCTCACAATGATTAGGGTTTTCAACACTTTCACCAGAGTGCATATTGCTAGAATCATTATCCATAAGCACAATACAAGCCCGGGAGATGACAAATCAAACCCTAAGAAACAAAAATAAGAGAGAATAACGACATACAAGAGCCCAAAAAAGAAAACCAAGCACATGTGGGGTGATAACAAGAAATAAAACAAGATGCTAGACCAAAAAACCCTCAAAATCCAGCGAGAGCCTGCAAGATGGGCAAGTAGATCAAGGCACATACAGGGATTGTGCCCACTTGTAGATCCCTCATCGATCAGTATCAAAGCCTTTTATCAAATTTAAACTTTTAGGAAATTGAATTAATTAATTAATAAAGATTAATTAATTAAATAAAATTAATTATTTAATTAATTATAAGGATATGATTAAATGATTTGGGGAATGGATTTTAGAAGAAATAGATGATTAATTAATGATTTAAAAAAAACCATTAATTAATAGATTAAAATTAGTGTTTTAATGTAAGGTCATAGGTCTATCCATTTTAGGGTGTCCACCAATGTTCTCACAATGGTATCACAAACATGGAATTTATACTTTGATGGGTCTTATAAACAACATGGCGAGGGCAAGAACTTTTTTTCTCACACCTCAAGGATACACTATTCACAAGTCATACAAGCTATTATTTACTTGTACCAATAATATAGCCAAGAATGAGACATTAGTCATTGGAATCAAAATGGATTTAGAATGGAGAATCACAGAATTACAAGTCTTTGAAGACTCGTATTTAGTAATCAACCAGATAATGATGATTATCTCACCAAGGGTGACAAACTTATACCTTACAAAAAAATGATTGATGATTTTAAGAAATACTTTGTCTTGATCATATTTGAAAAAATTCCAAGAACAAAGAATAGAGAAGTTGATGCAATGGCTACTTTGGCTTCATTACTTCAACAACCAGATCAAAATGCATGATATGAATTTTTGTTGGAAGAAATGGCTAAACCTGCACATGACCATCCTAATTCCAAAATGATATGCTTAATCCTGGGTCCTGACTCTACCTGGTATGACCCTATATATACCTATTTGAAGGATAACATCTTACCCTTAAACAAAACCCTAAATAAAAAGAGAAACTTTATATGCCAAACATCTCACTATACCTTAATTTTTGACATGTTGTATTGAAGAGGTCTTGACAAGACATTACATAGGTGTCTAAAGAGTGATTGATCTGCTAATGCATTGCAAGAAATACATGAAGGTATTTTTGGTTCACATCTGAGTGGTTTAACCCTAGATAAGAAACTAGTAAGGATTGGATATTATTGGTCGAGCATGAAAAAGGACACATTTCAAATTCTAAAGACATGCCAAAAGTGCCAAGTCCATAGGAACCTAATACATGTACCAGTGCAAGATACCCTCTAACCACACCATGGCCTTTCTATTAATGGGGATTTGAATTAATAGGAATTTTTTATCCTCCATCTTATAATTAACATAAATATATCATTACAACAACTAAGTACTTTATCAAATGGGTTGAAGTTGTTCTTCTTTCAACTTCAACTAGAAAATAAATATCTATGTTTATCTTGGATTACATCATTTGTAGATATAGTATTCCTCCTACCATCATAACTGATAATGGAAATAACTTCAAGAATAGGGATGCAATAGAGCTATGTGATAAATTATACATCATACAACATTTCTCATCAATCTATTACCCTCAAGGAAATGGACAAGCAAAGGATTCAAATAAAAACATTCTCAAGATCCTTAAGAAAATAGTTGATGACTCAGGAAGATATTGGCACATTCAATTTAATCCCACACTATGGGCTTACAGGACCAGTATTAGAACACCCACAGGAGCTACACCTTTTTCCTTAGTATATGTTTTAGAGGAAATTTTACATTAGAAACATAGATACCTTCATTAAGAAACTCTCTACATGGTATATTATCAGATGAAGACTATAGAGTCTCTAGACTGCAAGAACTAGAGTTTCTTGATGAACATAGACAACACACTTATGACCACTTGAAGGTTTATTATAAATTATTATTAACAAGTTAAAACAAGAAGGTAAAGGTGAGATAATTTCAAGTGCGTGATTTACTTTTAAGAGAAAATCCAAAGAATCAACAAGATAGAGAAAAGAAAGGAAAGTTTGAAGAAAATTGGCTAGGTCCTTTTGTTATATTTTCCACATTTGGATCATGGACTTGCAAGTAATCCACATGTGATGGAGATATAATTAAAGAACCTATCAATAAATGAGGCTTTGGTAGAGAAGTATAAAGATACAATATGTTTCATGGTTGAAACTAATTATGTTTTCTTTGAGGCAGTACAACCTAGAATGAAATGGTGTTATCCTCTGAGATATCAAGTCAGTCCCAAGGTTTTGATTATGCAAGTTGAACATGTATTATCCTCAAGATTGATCCATCTAAAGAAATATGGGGTACTTTTGAAGTGAATTCTATGAAGATAAGGGAAGAACAAAATCAAGCAACAAGGAAGAGGAAAGTAGAAAATGTGGTAGACAATCTGGCAGCCAAGATTGGTATTACAAAGGAGGAGATGAAAGAGGTAAGGAAGAATATGACAAAAGATGTTTCTAGATTGGCGATCACTTCTCCTACAGCCCTTCCACTTCCAGAGATAGAGAAATTTAGCAGTCCACCTCCTACTATAGTTGATGTACCTAAAACCACACCTACACCACCAAAGAAGACATCACAAGAAGAGAAACTAAATGAATTACCCAAGAGAAACACTAGATCCACTAAATAGGACTCTCCACTTAAGAAGTAGAGGTCAAAAGTTGTAAAGGAGAAAGCACATGAGAAAGAAAGTGGAAGAGAAGAGCACAAAGGTGAAACAACTCTGATATGAAGATATTGAAGAAGAGGATCATTGAGTACGGATAACTTATTTCATTGACTAGATACTATGAGAGGTATGATGCATCTGATCAACTCTTGATTGAGGACATGGTAATCAATAATTTACTTGTTTTTAAGAACTTATTATAATTTGAAGGCAGTATACCTAATGATCTATATCAAAAATTAGAGATAAGAAAAAGTTAGCACAATTTGAAGGAAACAATCAGAACACAAGCCATTGAAGATATGTTACCTATAGTTTCTGTTAAAGAGATGGAGAGGATATTGAATGCTATAAAACAACTACTCAGAACTAAATCAAGACTGGTAAAGATAATGGGGAGTAAATATGATAAAGTGATTGAGGAAACACAGAAGGTAGTACACAAGTTTCTGATGGAGATTGAGCCTGAGAAGTCTTCACCTCTCAAGGATACTAATCCTAAATATATTATAAAAGGTGCTTCATTGAGGGTGGCTGAAGCAAAACTTGATAAATTAGAAGTTGAAGATGATAGCCAATTTTACAGTACTATAAAGCAGCTAGATTTATTTTTTATTGGTGTGTTTGTGTGTTTGGACACTTTACAAGATGCTAGTGACCCTTTTGGAAGGGATATTGAGAATGTTGCATATATTGGATGAAGTATTGATCTAAAAGTGATAGAGAAGAAAGAGAAAAAAGAGAGTGAAGCTGAGGTAGGTGAAGAAAAAGTAAATAAAGATGTAGTAAAATAAGAAAATCATATATCTATTTCTTCATCTTTATTGTTGGGAAGTGGAGATAAAAATCTAAGCACTGGCATTGAGAGAATGGATGAGGATGATTTGATGAATCTATCTTACATAGCCTTTACCAAAGTGAAAGAGAGATATGAGCAGAAAGTTGAGAAAAAGTTAAGGGTAATGGAAAGAGCAGTTGATATTGTCAACAAAATCCTACCTATACCTTTTAATTTTCAAGGAAAGGGCATTGCAGAGAACTTGAAAAAGGCATTGGATGACTTTGACAGTCACTATGAGTCCTTAGAAAATATTGCAGAAGAAAAAGTAGAACAAAATACTTAGCAAAGAAGTTAGAAAAAGTATGCAAGTCTATTGTATGGGACTTGAGCATACTAGGCAAAACAATGACTGAAGAAAAGAGTTGTGTATCACATGGAAGGAATTTATATAGTTATTGTTTAAATCCTATCATACATCTTCAGAACATTGAGGACACCATAGCAAAGGATAGACTGGCCCTAGATAAATTGATGCATAGTTGTGATACCTCCTCACACACTGTATTGGAGTTAGACAAAGAAGTGTCCAGACTATTGGACAAATTGAGTGTGTTAGAGTTAGAGAAAGGGATAGTTATGGGGAGATTTGGTATGCTAAAGATTTTAATTACTCTTAAGTTATCAATTCTTGAGATTCACCTTTCAGACATGGAGAAGGCAATGCAAGTTCTCACTGGGAACATGCCTACTGAGTTAAAGGCAACAACAGGGGACATATTATTTTGCACTGAATGGATTGATTCATGTGAGTTAGATATTGTTAAAGACTTGGATAGAAGAAGTAAAGATATTGGAAGTCTCTTTCCAAGATTTTTTAAAGATGGTCTACATTTTTGGGTAAGCAGTTGTATACATTTTTCTATGTATTCTACATTTTTGTATACCTTTTTCATTAATTTCAAAGGGGGAGAAGAGAAAATATAAAAAATGTACAGAGAAAAGATAGAGAATATAATATACTAAATGTTTAAAGGAGATAAAGAAGTGTAATTTTTTTTTGGTATTGACACTTAGTCATTTTTCACAAGGTGTTTCCATCAATGCCAAAGGGAGAGATTGTTGGCAACTGGCTCATTCAGGAGTGTTCAGAAAAACATTAGGGTTGTCATTTATGGAAACACATCAGTTATGAATGACTCTTAGAGTGAAACACATAGCCATTATAAAAATAAAAATAAATAAAAATTAGTTGTATAGTGGTTCATGCTTTTGCAAAAGGGTTTTTAAATCTGCAGTAATCAGAGGGATTCACCATTCTGTATATACCCAGCTCTCTCTCTCTCTCTCTCTCTCTCTCTCTCTCTCTCTCTCTCTCTCTCTCTCTCTCTATATATATATATATATATATATATATATATATATATATATAGTAGTGTGTATGCATATCTATGTATAATAGATTGTGTATTATCTTCCTCCCATGAAGGCATTAGCAAGACCTGCAATAAACAAGAAAAAAAATTAACCTAGGGTTTGAAGAGGAAGAAGTTGGGAAGAAAGAGAAGAGAAAGAATAAAAAAAATTATTTTTCCCTCTTCATATTTTGGTACCTAACCCTAATTTCAAATTAGGGTTAGGGTTGGCCAAATATGAAGAGGTGGATTGACTCTTCTTTCTTTTATTTAAGAATTGAGTTTTTTGTGGGAAAAGTTTTTAAAAGCATGTCTTGTAGGGGGAAGTTTTTTTTGTTAAAACTCATTCACATCAACCTTTTCTAATTTACATTTAGTTTAATCTAAGGAAGTTAATACTAAATGCTTTTGTATTAAGATTTGAACAATGCAATAAAATTAGTTTACATTAAGAAAGGAATATTATTAATTGAATTAAATTTTCTATTTTATTAAAGTAGTAATTCTTAATGATTAAACTATTAACAATTTTACCCATTAAGTTTAACCTACTCAAAAGGTAATAATGGATCAAAACCTTAATGAAAATTATTAATAGGTAATTAATTTAATTTAATTTCTAATAGATTTTTATTTAAGAATTTAATTGATTATACCCTTGGATTTCAAGTATATTCTTATTGTAAAATAAAGAAATTTAAAATTTTATAATTAAATTGAATATGAAATTAAGTTTAATTATGTTGTCAATTTATTTTTGAAAGGGGAAATTTAGCAATTGTTCTTTAGTCTATAAGCTAAATAAAATCAATAGAATATGATAAAATGTATATTATAAGAAATTTGACGGGCTAAGTTTAGATTGTTTAGATTATCCAATCAGTTAAATGTTAATCTTGTAGAAGTTTTTAAGTGAATATTTTATAAGCAATAAAGTATCTTTTATCATCTAATTAACTATTCGGAGTTAATGGCTTAACGTTGGTAATAAGATACATTTTAATTCA
>MU227284.1:1578127-1622487 GCA_018584345.1 Thuja plicata
GTGACACATCAACATGCCAACTAGACATGTACACTCACACTTAATTACATTATTTGCAAGAAAATACATATTACAAAACAAATAATAAGAATAGGAATTATCCAAGGTTGAGACACCTTATTCCTAATAAAACACAATCCCGGTGAATATAACACAAATTCGACCAGAAGTAGAACCATAGAAGTACAAATTTCCAATTTTAAATTTTCAACTTTATAGTTTACTAATAATTCAAGAAACATGTCTCACTAGTACTGCTGGTAAGTATTCTTTTATCTATGTCGATAAGTTTTATATGTTGTTTTATCTCTTAGTCTTATTTTTAAATTCATGTTTTAGTCTTTGCATGTGTTTTCGTGGGATTTTTGTTGTTCATGTCTTCGTGCAACTCAGGCCGGTGATTTAAGACTTTAAGGAAAAGATCAATGGCTAGTGTGATACGTCAAATAGAAATAAAAATATCTTTACCCATCAAGGCATCACGCGATGTCGACATGTTTCCTGGGCCCGCAAGTGTTCTGAGCAACTAAAGAAGATCTATGGTTAAAGATTAGACATCATCGATGGTTGTCATGATCCCGCAATCAAAAGGTGCAAGTTATTTATCCATTAAGGGAATGTGCCTAGTTGACACATTTCCAGTTAGATTCAAGACTTTAATCAAGATCAACGGCTGGTGCTATCTCTTAAAATAGAAGATGAACAATCTTTACCCATCAAGGCATCGCGCGATGTCCACATGTGTCTCGGGTCCGCCAGTGCTCTGAGTAATGAAGGAAGATCTATGGCTAAGCCTCAACAAAGATCAATGGTGGGTGTAATGCCTCTAAGTAAATATGTAGGTTAATTATCCTTTAAGGCATCATACCTGATCGCCACGTGTTTTGGACCCACAAGTCATGAGTAGTAACGAAGAAAGATCAACGGTTAAACCTCGGCAAAGATCGATGGTGGGTGTAATGCCTCTAAGTAAAGATGTAGGTTAATTATTGTTTAAGGAATCACACCTGATCAACATGTGTCCTAGGTCTGCAGATGTTGTAAGCAATGAGATAACATGGATAGTAGATGATAGTACCAGATTGGTTGAGAAAGTTGACAAGGATGCACGTCATTTATGAAGTTACTTAAAGTGTGCACTACTAAAGAATTTTCCTTTTAGCATGTGGAATTGATCTAGGGTGGTGTTTTAACCAAGCCAAAAAGATGATCAAGTTTTAAAGGAGGCTGAAGGTTGATCTCACCTTTTCTTTATTAGCTTTACCCTAAATTAATGAGGTTTTTTCCCTATATTTTACGTTATTGTTTAGATTTTGTTTTAATGTTTAAAAATATTTTTATGGAAATAAATATGACAAGAATTAAAATTGAGATTAGATAAAGAGTAATTGTCTTGGAGGTAAAATATAATTAGAATTTCTTTATTATTTTTAAAATAATGAGATTCAATAAAAAAAAAATTCAAAAAGGTGGCAGTGCCACTTGATATATTAATATTATTATAAACTGGATCAAAGAGCTTCTGGAGAAAAGAAACAGAAAGAAAAACTCTGATCATTGCTCAAATACATAAAAAGTATGATAATTTTGATTCTACAAATACCCCCGCTAGCCAAGGCTAGTTATAGTTAGAAAGATGAGAACCCTTCTACCAAACCCAAAGCCTAACTATTACATAAGAACTTAGCCATTACATGAGCCCTTAGGAAAAATACAACTGATACAATTTTTAAGATATATACAGTTAAATACAAGCATATTTAAAAAGGATCAAAAGTATATTCCGCAATGTGGAAGACCCAAAAAGACTGCTTCCTATCGAGAATCCATCATGGTAACAAACTTGCAGAAGAAAAAAACACTACAAAGTACCTGCAAAATAGTAAAACCTTTATCCTTCCATAAAGCATGGAGCATTATCACCACTTGAACCAAGATTTAAATTAAGATCCGAGATGGATTATGTAGCCATAGAAGTGAGTTGTGGCAGAGCATCAGATGAACGTGCAGTGGAGGAGGTATCTTTCTCAAGGAGGTCAAGAAGGGAAAAACTACCTAATGAACACCAGTCACACACTCCTTAGTGAGAGAGCCATTAAATTGTTGCAAGGAAGCTTTAACGGGCCTAAAGGATTGACATTCCAGAGCCTTTTTAATTCTTTCAAGGACCATTTAAACCCCATGGTGATTGAGAGCCGAATGGTGATGAAAGAGACCCCCAATAAGAGTTGCACCACCCCAGAGGTCATACTTCTACAGATTCTTGCCAAGTTTATTCCCACCGAGAAGCTCTAGTTTCACATAGCGTGATGCTATCAGTTCCAAGTGAAAAGGGGATTACATAAGATCATAGGCTTTAGATAGAAAAACTGATAGAATTTGGGGTACACTTTTCAAAAGGGAAGAGAATATCATGGCCAATAATTTTCTTGATACCACGGTGAATGTGAGGCTGTTCATAGAAGAACATTGTTGCCAACATATCATCCTTAATGCAACCAACAAATGACTTCTCCTAGTCTTCAACCTCAAGAAAAACCCTATAATTGCATGGGTAATAATCCATATGTAGTGCAAAATAGGTTGAACAAGTTTCCACCTGAGTGCTAATACCCACCAAAGAGCTAGGGCGCCTAGACATTTTAACCAATCCATAGACAGACAAATTCCAATGGGAGAAAGCAATGAAAACAACCACTAATAGAACGACCAGACTAAGCATGAGAAAAGAAAACGAGATAAAAAGACACATTACAAAAAATAGATATAATAATAATCAAGGAATGACCACCATAATGAAGATAAAAGGACAACACGAGGCCAAACTTAAATACAATACAAGGAATTGATGACATCGCACGATTAAAACAGAGATATGAGATCACAATGTAATCTAGAAGGAAAACCAAGGAGTGAATGACCATATCACAATTAATGAGCGGAGCTCACCAAATGTCTGTACAAACTTCCAACTCAGCTCAAAACATAATGGAAAACAATAGAACCATCAAATCAAGGGTTGTGATGACAGGAGAAAAGAGTCATCCCAAGAACCTAGAATCTCAGCTGACGTAATATAGAGAAAACAAAGAAATGTGAAAAAGATCACATTGAATCATAATTGGATGAGATTCAATAATTACATTTGAATTTAAGTTTATTATTATAACTATAAAAATTAAGTTACAATAATATTTATATATTTTAAAATAAATTGAAATTAAGATTATAGAAATTTTATTTTTAAATATTTAAAATTAAAAGGTTATTTTAATTTTAATTATTAAATTTTAAGATTGGAACATTTATAATATATAAAACATAATTTATTAATTATCATTATGAATTTGAAATTATTATAAACTATTAATAATATTTGATCAAATTTTTTTAGTGCTAATTCTTGTTAGAGTAATAAAGTGATTCCACTTATTAATTAAATCATATTGATTTAATTATTAAGTCTCTTATTATCTCTACTTCACTTAAGCTAAAATTTAGGCATATAATAATTAATTCTTTTATTAATTATTATTATGCAACCTACATTTTTCCCTCTTAGGGTTTTGATCACCTTCATAAGGTTTGATCTCTTTGTATTTTGGATTCCCTCCTTGAATGAATATTGTCTTTAGAACTTTTTTGTCTCCGAGATTTGCTTTTGTAACAGGTTATTTTACATGCAGATGATCTTGTCTTATGAATTATTTGAATTCTAACATGGTATTAGAGTCTTGTTGTTGCTTCTCGTTCCTAGGTTTTTGAATTTTTGGGAGCTCTGATAATTTCAAGGTTTTTCTGTGAAAAGTTGAGTGGATTTGGGGTGGAGATATTTTTTGGATCACCGTGGACACAAAGTGACCTCACGATCATGTCCAAAATGCCCCAAAACCCCCATTTTTAAATAAGGCACGTCCTATTTGGACAAAGTTGAAATTTGGGCCCTATTTTTACAAGCCCGACCTTTGGCATGCTTTACGAGGCAAAAATATGCCTCATTTTGATACCGCCTTGATTTCCTTTCTACATCAATATTAGCAACACCTCAAAATTTGTTCCTTGTTGCATGGAGGAGAGAGAAAATGATATTTTTAAAATGTTTTTTGCATAAAAAAAGAAAAAAAAATTGTTTTTTTGTGGGGCCTACCCCTACTGCCAAGCTCAGAGCTCGGTGAGCCAATCCTAGACCTCACGGCCAAGCCCGGAGCTCCACACCAAGCCCGGAGCTCACGGCCGAGCCCGGAGCTCATTTCCAAGCCCGAAGCTCACAACCGAGCCTGGAGCTCACGACAGAGCCTGAAGCTCTCCGCAGAGCCCGGAGCTCATGACAGAGCCCGGTGTAATGCCCCACCAACCCTGTCATGGAGAGAAGATTTGAAGGAAGTGAGTGGAACAAAATAAATTTGGGGATGAGAAGGTAAGTGCATTATTTTAAATGTTCAGTAGGCCTAGTTAGCATATATATTATAATTTTATAATGAGTATGATTATATGATATTAAGTAGTAGTAATATATTTAAAAGAATTAAATTGTACTAGTATATTACTTGGGTAACAAAAACTAGGATATATTACTATTAGTAGTAAATATCATTTTTAAATAAATAACAATTATAGTTATGAAATCATAATATTAAACAATAAATTTAATAATGAAATGGAATAATTCATTGTTAATAGAACCTTTAGTTTCAATTTTGCATAATTACATTCCTTGTTTGGTGACTTCTAAATTGAATGCGAATACGGATTTGCAAATCCTCATTTGTGCAAAAATGTGGATGTCCAAATTCCTGCTGAAGAGGTGGAATGACTTTCATCTCCATGGTTTTCATAGAGATTAAAGCCATTTTAACTTCGCCGTCGGGTCCAGTGCACTCCAAGGTTTGCATGATTAAATTGGTTTATATATCTTGTCGGGTCCGGAGCACTGCGTCAATTTAACTGTTGGAATGTGGATTTACAAATCCATCTTCCAGGGCAACCAAACAGTCCCAAAAAAGCATAACCGGGGTTTTCATAACCAGGGTATAGATAAATGTGGAGGTTGCAGTGTGTTGTTTCATGACTAAGGATATCCTTATCTTTGAAATTTTATATTAGGAAAGTTGTGGCCATAAATGCTACATGCAGTGCATATCGTAGCCACGTATTTCTTGAAGAGATAGTCTCAAGAAATAAATAGATTGCCAAGGTAGAATTATTATTTCTGCGGTCAAATTAGATGTCCGACTGCTCAAATTTTGAGGGCTTTTGGGGATGGAAAAATGATGGGGGGGTATGTCGTGCATGTTCCCTAAGGGGAGATCTTCCTTGGCATGCACTCAAAAAACTCCTAGGTCGCATTGTGTTATAGTGTCTGGAGATTTTCAACCAAATATGTTTTTTGGTGCATAACTTGGCATCCTCACAATGAATGAAGGGGGATTTCTTTTGAGGCATTTGGGTCACACAGGGGGGAGGTGGTTCTTTTTTATTTGGTATTTTGTGCACAATCCTGCAAAGGAAGTTTTGAACTACAGCAACTGATAAATCCATCTCTCTTTTATAATATCACATATGTCTATACTTTGTTGGAAGGTTGCCATTTTTTTTGGGCGTGACCAAGGAGTATGAGATCTAAAATTTGCACAGATTATAATCCTTAGAGTTGTTAATAGAATTGGTAGGAAGTTTTTAAAGCCTCTTCTACAAATCTTTGTTTAAACATACTTCCTCCACCCAGCTAATTGATTCTGCAAGTCAAAATGGGCATCCCATTTGAGAGGGCAGCTCAACATTACATCAGAGTGTCATGGTGGGGAAAAATTTGTTGGTCGTGCAGCAGACAATCGACAAAATGAGTGTCCTTCGTCATTATTCTGCTTGCAGACTACTCCGCAAATCTATCTCTCTCTATTTCCATGAGCCCTGCCAACACATTTCTTTCTCCTCATGTTCTCAAAGCTTAGCAGAGTAGTTAAAGAAGAGTGGAGGTGTAGCTGCAAGGAGAAGAGGAGACAACATAATTGGGGGAAGATCATGAGAGGAGGAGATTGCATGAGAGGCATGACAAAATTTGTTTCCAGAAGGGGCATAGGGATTCTGAAGGTGGACATTGGTGCAAGAGCGAGGAGCAATCAGAAGCGAAGGATATGGACATATGCATTGTCTATGAGTGTTGTAGCAGGATTCATCATCGTGGTATTGGGTAGTTTTTAGGACCAGTTGTTGTTCTATGTGACCCCAACAGACGCCATGGAAAAGTTCAACAAAGACCCAACGAAGAACAAGTATTGGTTGGGGGGTTGGTGGTGGAGGGCAGTGTGATGTAGCCGGCGTCCTCCATGGAGATAGATTTTGTGGTGACCGATTTGGTCACAGACATGCTGGTATGCCACAAGGGTTCCATACCCGATCTCTTTAGAGAGAGACACTCTGTAGTTTTTGAGGGATTCATACATCCATGGTCTTCTGATGAATCTTCCTCTTCTTCTGCATGGCCTGTCACGGAAAAAGATAGGGCATTAGGAGTTTACTTTTCTTCCATCAAATTCCTTGCAAAGCATGATGAGAAATACATGACCAAAGAGGTCACTGCCACCATTGAGAAAAACCTTGATGCCATTGAAGCCGCCCATTCACCTTCTCAAGAGAAACTGCAGTCTTGATGCCCTTTTCAATTCAATAATTTCTTTAACTCCTAATGGATTTTCTGATTTACCAAATTGGCATACAACCAGAGGAAAATATCATCTACGTTGTGCGACAATTGTAGGGACTAGTTGCTACACAACACTTGTTGATCAGAGAAATATAGATTTATTATGCAGACAGATTAGTCCATCAATTTATGGTCAGGAGGACTTAAAGGGTCATATGGAACTCATTTTGACTCTAAAACTGTGCTTTTTGCTGCTGTGAATGTCACTGCTACTTCCGGGGATTTAAACTATGAATCTCAGAGTTTAGCTTAGGCTCCAAAATGATAGTTACAAGGTGACAGACAAATTAGAAAAGTATTGTACATGTAGTTGTGTGGCTATAGATTATAGTCAATGATCTTGGATGCTTTTGGAATCTCTAATCAGTCAAGAAATGTAGATCTAAAGAGTTGCATCATCCTTTGGTATTTTTTGTACAACTTTACCTCTGTTTCTATTATCAAATATATAACTTTTTATTTGTAAGGGAATCTATACGAAATAGCACCTACTCTTTTATTTCGTTTATTTTTTTTTTTTTTGTTGGAGGATTTAGACCTTAGTTTATTTTAATAAATATAGGGATAGAATTCATGAATGGATTTACTGGATAGGGAAAAGTGCAAGTAGGGAAGGGACTTGGGTGTATATCTTGGTGGGTTAAACATTTTATGCTCGATGTGGGCTATCTCTGTTCAAGAGTTGTCTGTCACAACAACTCTTTAATGATATCATTATAGCCATTGTTCTATAAACCAACATATCAGAAATAAGTGTTCATTTAAGTGTTGAGATATGTAAATTTTACATCACGTTCCTACCTTGATATTATTAGGGTGTGCTTCTTATCAATCTGATATATTTCTGTTCAATACTTTCACTTTCAATTATACTTCATACAGTCCTCTAGATTTTTATTAATCAATTGAGACATTTAATTGAGATTAATATTAGAATACCTATTTAAAAATAAATAAATAAATAGCATAGAAGGATTGAAGAGATACCAATAATACTGTTAATTCTAGTATTAGTCAAAATAAAATTAATAAAGAAATAGAAACTATGAAGAGCTGGAATCATCTTGACATGATGAATGAGTATTCAAAGGGAGTATTGTTAGCCTACAATTGGAATCCACTATAGTTTCTCTAGGGATTTATCTATTTATCCATCCTTATTATCTAGCCATAAAAGGTAATAGAAAACAAAATAAATAGTAAAGATGTCATTTTATGGTTAAGAAATGAGAACTTATGCGAAGCTAAAAAAGAACTACCATTATTAGAATTTTGTCATGTTGTGAATTAGTGGAGTATTCCTATTGTGTTCTTATCTTATAAATTTTTGTATCATGGGTCTTATAATATATTATTATAATTATTGGTTTTATGATCAAAGTATTTCAACCTTGGTATCAGTAATGATCACTTTCATTTGAGTAATTGTTTAGATAGTTATTAATGTGGTCTAGATCTTAAAGATGATGCTAGAGATAACATTAAGGTAATGTTTATTCTTGTGTGCAAAAGGAAACATTGAAGATTAAAACTAAGATATGTCTTAAACATGTTGTTAGAATAATTAGTCTCAATATAAATTCAAATGAAAATTTTAGTACTTGAAGAAACTTCAATTTATAGATTATTGCTCTCTTTTAGATGATATTAGAAAGAGTGACATTTGATGTAGGTACCTAAACCTTGTACCCTTATTTGAGGCTTTCAAGTGCATTTGTTTATACCTAAGATGGAATATATTATTATTGCACATTTATTTGTTATATGTAAATACCGAGTTAAATAAATATCATCATAATTATTATAAATTATATGTATAAGTGAAAGGGATGGTCTCAAATTAAAAATAATATACTTCATTAATTTCAAATATGCATGCACGCATTCTGAAATACATTCTCACCCTAGCGGCTACTATAATGTTTGATAGAGAATCTATGATTAATGTTAAAGTATTACTCTTTTATATGAATATATTTATAAATGATTTATTTAGTTACAAATTAGATTTTTAGGATTAAGAACATTACATATTGGCAATGGGGGTACTCATTTGGCTTGAAAATTTCTTATCATTTTATTGATATAGTATTTGAATTTTGGTCCTAATACGATCTTAAAGCATGTCGATCTTTATATCTATCTTGTTGTCAAATAGGATGAACAATGTAGATTCTATATTGAATTTCTCCTGATATATTATTATAAATTCTCTCAAATCTATATCTTGTTAATTTGGCATCCAAGTGATAATATGTTAGCATTCATTTATACTCCCTAAAATATACTAAATTTGATTTCTAAAGTGATTTGTACCCCATTAGGGCATACCTAGTATGAATTGGTTTAAGTTTTGTAAAACCAAACTACGATGTCTCTGCGAGCTACATAGGAAAGGCCATCTACGATGATCCCCTGAGGCATTAGGTCTGGCCCTTAGGTCTTTTACTTCGGATTTATTCATGGATCTTTCCACCCCTTACCAATATTTTGCATAGTTTGTATCTCTTTACGAATCTAGCTTCAAATAGTTTATGATTAATTTTGCTATGATATTGATGTAGCATATCTTATGATCATGTTGTTAGAATAACTGAGAGGGGGGGTGAATCAGTGGCCACAAAAATATTTCAATAAATTAACCTAAAAAATTAGTACCATAATATTAAGCCTCTATTTATCTTCAGTCCTACAAGATGAATGCCTTGAAATAATCTCAACAAATAACTACTGCTCGAAGTTCACTGTTAATCCTTATTCTTACTGTTTACCGATTAGCAGTCTTTCATTTACCGAAATGCAGTAAATTACTTAGTGTATACTAATCAATCCAGATTAGTTATGTGTAATTCAAAACACTAAAGTAATGACTCATAAACACATTGACACATGGATTTTTAACATGGAAACCTTGTTAGGGAAAAACCAATTGGGACCAGTAACCCAAAATTTTCACTATTCTGAAGTGAGCTTGGTGAAGAGACAACCATGCTAAAGGTTACAAAAAAACTGCTAGGTGTGACCTTTTTAGAGGATTTAAATAGAATAGTTTGTCACTTGATACCTGGCATCTCTATACTACCTTTTATGACCAAACCTAGTGTAGTTTATCACGTGGTATCTGGCATCTCATGCTATCTTCATGACCTAACCTTTTGATACTCCTTGGGATGTATCTCAATATAGAAAGGATAGTTAAGTCCTGCTCAGTTAAGAGACTTTCTGATCCAATGGTTAAATTGAAAATAGTAAATGATCTGTTCACATAGACAACTATACTTTACAGATTTTCAGATCTATTGTAAGCTCATAATACATTTTTGATCAATGTATTTTTTCAATACCTTTTCTCCACTTCTTTATTCTCGGTGACGTTGTACTTTTCTATTTCTCAGTGTCTACAGAATTAGCTCTGCTCTTCATCTTGATTGATCAGGTTTGATTGAAGACTGCTTTCTTCATCAGTTTCACTTCAATATCTTCTTCTCTATTCACCCCTTAATCATAATGAATTATCTTGTCTCTTTATAGGAATGATTTCATTGTTTCTCAGTTCTTGACTTTCTTGTTCTTGGCCTGATCCGCAATTCTAGCCAATCTTTCTTTAAATATTTACTTTAGTTTTATCCCATAGATTTATCTTTGACAACTAGAATAAAACAACTTTAAATATTTTACTTATCTCTGGTTTTAACTTGGCGATAAAAATAATATTAACAACCAGTTAACTCCTTCTTTAGCTCTTGCCAACTAATTCTTTTTTCATTTCTAAACTTCAGTTCTTCTCAATGTTTTAACTCTTTGTTAGCTTCGGTCAACACTTTAGTTCTCCACAGACGTTTTCATTAGGGTTGTCTGTCCATCGGGGTTGTTTGTCCATCGAGGTTGTCTGTCCGTCGGGCATCACTATGAAGTTCTTCTCATCAGTAATACTTGTGATTCTTCTCATCGATAATGCTTATCGGGTTTCTTTCTCGAGCATCACTCTAACTTTACTTTCGGGTTTCTCTATCCGTCAGGGTGCACTACCTGTCGATATTTGTTGTCATTGTGTGAATACTAAAATTTTAGGCATGACTGAAAGCATAACCTTTATCTTTCTATTTCTTTGAAGTATTTGACACTTTTTATATAACCAATCAGATTATATCAAGTTGACATCAATTAAAATACAATACATTAACTGATTTAATGTCTTGCATTAACTTTCTGTAGCTTGGTGATCATCAACTTAACATCTTCGAACATTTAATCAGTTATAGTTCATCAATCTCTCCCTTTGGCATTGATGGAAAAACACTACATTATCACACTATATTATTACTAATACAATATGAAATATATCAGTTGTAGTTCATCAATCTACCAATCTTATTATTCTATAACCAATACAAATGCCTGGCTCTTGGTAAGCTCATATAGCTTATATTTGTTTCTTGCATAGTGCTTTCTTCAATCTTAAATCCCGTCACTTGATAGATGTAGAAGCTTCTGATTCTTTCTCTGATGTTGTCTCTATCATTGACTGTTCTTCTCCTTGATCATATCTTTTTCTTTTTGACAACAATAAGTCATCTCTCCCTTAGGATATCTTCTCTCCCTTTGATGGTTATTTTATATGTAATCTCTCCCTTTAGATAATGATAATCTCTCCCTTTCACAAAAATGCCAAAGTAAACATTGATCATGCCAAAGTTGTATCCTTTCACCCTTTTATAATATACTCCTTGAATTTTCCTATCCATCAGCAATACAGTAACTCTGGTTTTTGGTGCAGATATGTACCTTGTTGTGTATTGATGTAGCTTTGCAGTCTATCTCTTTGCTTGCATCAACATGAATGATCTTCTAATTTTGTGTAGGCTGATGCAGCCTCCTAGTCATCTTACTGACCAATGGACAAGGGTCGGACCCCTAGTCTCTTTCTCAGGTACTCAAATGTATCTTTAGGCAATGGCTTTGTGAATATATTAGCTAATTGTTCCTTTGATTGAACATATTCCAGTATCACTTATTTTTCTTGCACTTGTTCTCTTAAGTAATGATACTTGATAGCAATATGCTTAGTCTTAGCATGCATGACTGGATTCTTAGAAATGTTTATTGCACTGGTATTATCACAATAGATAATCACTGGTTCAAGAATTTTCATATTCATACCTTCCAGTAACTGTTTGATCCATGCAATATTAGAGTAGTTTGCAGTAGCAGCCACATATTCTGCTTTTGCAGCTGATTGTGAGATGCATCCTTGCTTCTTGCTAATCCATGTAACAAGTCTGTCACCCATGAAGAATGCTCCTCCAGTTGTGCTCTTCCGGTCATCTAAGTTTCCAGCCCAATCAACATCGGTATAGACTTGAAGCTAAAATTTTCCTTCTCTTTTATACCATAAGCCATAGTCTTCGGTGTTATTTAGATATCTCATAATTCTCTTGACAATAGTCATGTGTGATTCTTTGGGATTAGCAAATAATATTGCAACTATTCCAACTGCATGTGCTATATTTGGTCTGGTATGAACAACATAAATTAGTTTTCCAATCATTGATCTATACAAGGTCTGATTTACCTCATTTGATTTTTCTTCTTTTTTCAGCTTACATTCGGTTGCCATAGGTGTTCCAACTGGTTTGGAATATTCCATCTTGAATATCTTCAACACTTCCTTGATGTATTTGGATTGAGTGATATATATGTCTGCATCTTGTTGAATAATCTGTAGACCAAGAAAGAATTTGATCTCCCAAAACATTGACATTTCAAACTCCTTTCTCATTTCATTAGCAAAGGATTTACATAACATTTAATTACCCCTAAATATGATATCATCAAAAAATATTTCAGCAATCATAATATTACCATCATTGTTTTCTTTTAAGTATAGATTGCTATTTTCACTTGTTCTTACAAATTCAATGCTTATGAGATAGGAGTGAAGTCTTTCATACCGGGCTCTAGGTTCTTGTTTCAATCCATACAAGGATTTGTGTAGTCTACATACCATGTTCCTCCTGTCTAGATCAACAAACCCTTCTGATTGTTCAATGTATACCTCTTCTTTTAGTATTCCATTTAGGAATGTAGATTTGACATCCATATGGTATATCTTGAATCATTTGAAAGCAGCATAAGCAAGTAAAATTATTACTCATTCTAGTATAGCAATGGGTGCAAAGGTTTCACCATAGTCAATACCTTCTTCTTGTGCATACCCCTTGCATACTAATCTTTCTTTATTTCTTGTGACTTCTCTGTTCTCATTCAGCTTGTTTCTAAATATCCTTTTGGTCTTGGTACTAATGTCTATATTTCATTCTTCTCAATCTATTCTATTTATTCATTCATGGAACTAACCCATTCTTTATTTTCAAGTGTAGTATTAACAGATTTAGGCTCAAAATCACAAATTAAACATCTAGTGTTCAATGAATTACTTCTTGTTCTCATTCCATCCATCTTATCTCCTATGATCTAATTCTGTGGATGGTGTCTTATAACATACTTGGCAAGTATCAGTTCAGCTCTTTGTTCATCATTGTGGTCATCATCTTGACCTTCATTCTGATCTCCATCGTTCGGAACATCATTTTCAATATTTTTGGTAATTGTAGCCTGATGCTCGGGTGCAATGTTTTGTTACTCAGGAGCGATACGTTGTTGCTCAGGTAGAGTGATAGGTTCTTCCGTGTAAAAAAACATGTTGTAGTCTTCTGGTTCTCTTTTGCTTTCCTCATCATTTTTCTCTGCATATTCATCTAATCTGATATTTTCACTTTCAATAATTTTGTTAGAGGACTTGTTAAGACATTTATAAGCCTTTCTCTTGGTGGAATACCCTATAAAGATACCTTCATCACTTTTGGAGTCAAGCTTTCCATTTCTATCAGCTTTCAAAATATAAAATTGACTACCAAAAATTATGAAGTAACTTACATTGAGTGTGTAACCATACCAAAGCTCATAGGGTGTCTTTCTTCAATTGTACTTTGTTCAATGTGTAGACAGGAGTACTGACAGCTTCCCTCTAGAATGTTTGAGTGATGCTTTTCTCTATCATCAGTGTTCTTCCACAATCATAAATGGATCTATTTCTCCTTTCAGCAATCCTATTTTGTTATGGTGTTGTTGGTGTAGAAACCTGTCTTTTAATTCCATGCTCATTGCAAAAGTTAGTGAATTCATCTAAAATAATTTCCCCTCCTCTATCTGATCTTAAGCATTTCAATTCCTTACTACTTTGTTTTTCTACCATAGCTTTATACCATTTAAACATCTTGAATGCTTCTGATTTTTCTTTTAGAAACATAATTTTCATCATTCTATAATAATCATCAACAAAGAGAATGAAATATCTATCACCATAGTAACTCTTTGTTCTCATGGGTCCACATAGATCAGTATGGACTAATTCTAGAATTGCATTAGATGTATGGGCTTTTCTCTTGAAAATAGACTTTGTCATCTTACCTTTTTGAAAATTATTACACATGATATGCTCGGGCTTTGACATGCTCGGTAAGCCTCTTACTTTCCTTTTATTGCTTATCTTTATCATGTTGTCAAAATTCACATGACACAATCTCTTATGCCATAACCATATGTCTTCGTTTCTATCCATTAAACAAGTGGTGTTAATGTCATCAAGATAGAAAAAGTTACCTTTTGTCTATTCACTAGTTCTGATCAACCTTCCTGATTCATTAAAGATCTTTGCCTTTTTATTCTCAAATGCTACTCGGTGACCTGTGTTATGCAACTGTAAAACACTCAATAGATTATAGTTAAGTCCTTCTACCCAGTATGCATTTTCACATTTGATCAGGTTGCTCAACATTATAGTTCCTTTATCTTTAACTGTACAAGGTGTGTCATTACCCATTCTTACTGATCCACCATTATAGTACTCAAAATTTTCAAACTTTTGTTTATCACCGGTCATGTGGTGAGTGCAACCACTATCTATAATCCAAAAATCATTCTTACCAACCTTATAAATGAGTGCAGTTTCTACATACCTTTCTTCTTCATCTGAATCATCCTTCATGGCCACAAATACCATCTCAATGTCTTCATCAGATTTGGTATCAGTATCTCCATCTCTATTCTTAGGTAGGTAACAAGCTTTCTTCCCTTTGTCCTTGTAGTCTCAGGTATCTCTTCTATCAGATTGTCAGTTTCTTTGGTAATCTCTATTGTCGCTTCTATCAAACTTATTTTCATATGATCTGTCATTACTTCTGTCATCTTTTCTTTTGTTATGACATCTAGAAACAAAGTGTCCAATATCTTTACAATTAAAACATACAAGTGGTAATTTACCTTTGTATCTACTTTTGCCTCTCTGCAATCTTCTAGCCATTAGTGCTTCAATCTCATCAATATCTTGGTCATCACTATCACTTTCACTATCATTTCTAATAGTGTGTTTATGATTTGATTTACTTATTTTCAAAGAAGATTTGAATGCAAACTCAATAGATGGTAAGACATTGTTATCAAAGTTATTCATCTAAAATGAAATCGGTCTACCAACCAAACTATCTTGAGTGACATTATTGTTTTCTACTGCTCTCATTTCTTGTATAGAAGATACTCTAATAGTATATAAAGATAGTAAGGTTCTTAAGGTTTTACTTACCACTATCTCTTCTTCAAGTATGCCTCCAACTCCTCAGATAGCATTGACTACTTTTATTTTTTAACTATACTAAGTGATATTTTCTCCTTCTCTCATTCTTAGGTCATCAAATTTACCTCTTAGGATTTCTGCCTTTTCTCTTAGTACATTAGCATCTCCTCCATGTACTAGCTTCAATTTATCCCACATTTGCTTTGTAGAGGTGCAGGTTTTGGCATCTTCAAACTCGGCATCAAAGAGTGAGGAAGAAAGCTCTATCATCATGCAATTATGCTCATGCTTTTCACTTAATTTCTCAAGTGTGTGAGGTCCTGTAGGTAACACAAATTCAATATCTAAGTATTGAACAACATAATTTCCAATACCTGATAGGTGGATTCTTATCCTGCTTTGCCATGATGCAAATTTTTCCTTGTTCAACTTGGACACATCTCGTTTTCTCATATTTTGATCTTTTGCTTGAGCTGTTAAACACCCTTTCTAAGCACACAAGCTCTAATACCAATTGTTAGAATAACTAAGAGGGGGGGGGTGAATCAGTGGCCTAAAAAATATTCCAATAAATTAACCCAAAAACTTAGTACCACAATACTAAGCCTCTAGATATCTTCAGTCCTACAAGATGAATGCCTTGAAATAATCTCAACAAATAACTACTACTCGGAGTTCACTGTTAATCCTTATTTTTACTGTTTACTAATTAGCGGTCTTTCATTTACATAAATGCAGTAAATTTCTTAGTTTATACTAATCAATTGAAATTATTTGTGTTATGCAAAACACTAAAGTAATGACTCACAAACACTTTGACACATGTATTTTTAATGTGGAAACCCTATTAAGGGAAAAATCACTTGGGACCGGTAACCCAAAATTTTCACTCTTCTGAAGTGAGCTCGGTGAAGAGCCAACCCTGTTAAAGGTTACAAACACATTGTTAGGTTTGACCTTGTTAGAGGATTTAAATAGAATAGATTGTCACTTGATATCTGGCATCTCTATGCTACCTTTTATGACCAAACCTAGTGTAGTTTGTCACATGGTACCTGGCATCTCATGCTATCTTCATGACCAAACCTTTTGACTCCTTGGGATGTATCTCGATATAAAAAGGATTGTTAAGTCCTACTCGGTTAAGAGACTTTATGATCCAATGGTTAAATTGAAAACAGTAAATGAACTGTTCACATATACAACTATACTTTGCATATTTTCAGATCTATTGTAAGATCATAATACCTTTCTGATCAATGTATCTTTTCAATAACTTTTTTCCACTTCTTTCTTCTTGGTAATGTTGTGCTTCTCTATTTCTTAGTGTCTACAAAATTAGCTCTATTCTTCAGCTTGACTGATCAGGTCTAAATGAAGACTACTTTCTTCACTAGTTTTACTTCAGCATCTTCTTCTCTATTCACCCCTTAATCATAATGAATTAGCTTGTCTTTTTATATACATGATTTCATAGTTTCTCAGTTCTTGACTTTCTTTTTCTTGGCTTGATCCGCAATTATAGCCAATCTTTCTTTAAAGATTTACTTCAGTTTTATCCCATAGATTTCTCTTTGAAAACTGGAATAAAATAGCTTTAAATCTTTTACTCATCTTTTTTTTAACTTGGCGATAAAAACAATATTAACAACCAGTTAGGTCTTCCTTTATCTCTTTCCAGCTAAGCCTTTTTTCATTTCTAAACTTTATTTATTTTCGGTGTTTTAACTCTTTTTTAGTTTTGGTCAACACTTTAGGTCTCCTTGGGCATCTCCGTTGGGGTTGTCTATCCATCGGGCATCACTGTGAAGTTCTGCTCATCGGTAATGCTTATCAGGTTTCTTGCTCGAGCATCACTGTGACTTTAATTTCGGGTTTCTCTGTTCCTTGGGGTGCATTGCCCATCGGTGTTTTTTGTCACTATGTAAATACTAAAATTTTATGCATTACTGAAAGCATAACCTTTATGGTTCTCTGAAGTCTTTGACACTTTGTATATAACCAATCAGATTATATCAAGTTGACATATATGACAATATAATACATTAACTGATTTAATGTCTTACATTAACTTTCTGTAGCTTGGTGATCATCAACTTAACATCTTTGAACATTCAATCAGTTATAGTTCATCACATGTATGTAATTTCTATTCTCTAAATTTTGCACCCTATTCAATCTCTTGTAGTCTTAATAATCTAGTACAACATGAGAATCACTTCTAGGTTGTGGGACCTTTTCTAACTGAAGTGAAGACTTTGGGCTCTAGGCCGGTTCCTCTCAGATAATCACCTGATCTACTCTTTGGACATGGAAAAGTAAACTTGGAGGGGAAAATGATAGAAGGAATGCTTGAAAGGAAATAACTAGAAAGCAAATTATCCTACTAGGTGATACACCAAAGGTAACATGAAACATAATACAGTGAGTAAACTAGCATGAAGATTCTCTGATCTAATAGAACACAATCTTTCTGAATAGGCTTGCATAAGTATTTCACAGAGAGGTCTAGAATGGAAAGAGGCTATCCAAGGAAAGAGAAGATTTCACAAACAATAGATTTTCGAATAAAGTAGACACAGATTGTGAACTACAAGAAAATGTTCACTCCAACAAATAGGTATAGGAATGAGACAAAGTAACCAAGGATGAACAAAGTCCACAGGATTACCTAAATCAAATCACGCATAGTAGTACACAAAGATGCTGAAAGAAAGGAAGGCTCAGGAACTCTAATATTTCTCTAATAAAAGCACTGTATTACATCTAGTAAGAGAAGTACAAACAAGGAAAAGCTTGAGGGCAGAGAAAATGCCACAAAAATCTCATACAGAATCTGGAATTCAATGAAATATTACAACAAGGTGAAAACCCAAGGGCAGAGAAGATTCCACAAAAAATCTTACACCAGATGGAAAACTCTGAGCTCTAAAAGCTCTCAAAACTACTTATATACATGCTCCTCTAGCACGCATGCCTAGGAGTTAATCCAATTCTTAGGAATTAGGGTTACAATAGATCTACATAAACAATTTAGAACCCTAAGACTATCAATTATGTTATAAATGCATCTTAGAAATATCTCATTTGATCAGATACAAACTTGAATATCTTTCCCATCGCCATAAATGTGACTTTCAGAAGTCGGCTCGACCCATCTATCTATATGGAACTTGAGAAATCATGCCATCACCATGAATTCTTAGAATTAGATCTTTTGAATATTTGAATTCAAATACAAACACTCACAAGTAGTGCGGAATGCCCGATCAATGACCCAGATTTGAATCTTTAATAACTTTAAAACATGACCGCCGATCTCCTTTAAGTTACCCGTGAGCACAAGATCAAATCTTCCACGTGTCACCATGACGTGATGACTTATAGGTTAAACAACTTCATCTTTACCATCAATGCATTAAGCTGTCCATTCAATCTTCTTTACCTGTTGTGCCTTTATCTTACCTTTCCAACCCGAGACCTATGATGTCATCTATGCCAGATGTCACCACAGTGTAATGCCTTAAATAATAGATGTCGATCACTTTGTCTTTAAGGCAATAGGTTTTCTATCTAATCGAATAAGAATTGATTGATATTTTCTTTACCTTTGTCAGACTAGCCCGACCCCACCATTAACACGTATGCTCAAGGCATAATGCCTTAATGAATATATTTTGAGCACTTTGGCTTTAAGTCATTACGCCTACCACTGGATTAAAATAAAATTTCTCAAAGATTACCTTACCACAGATGAGTCCAAGCTCTGACAACTTTCCATGTGTCACAATGGCGTAATGCCTTGATGATTAGATTTCGATCATTTTGTCATTAAGGCATTAAGCCAACTTGGATCAAACTAGAATTTCTCATAGATTAATCAACCGAAGACCCTACATAAAGGGGGCCCCACTATCCATGTGTCACCACAGATTAATGGCTTACATGATAGATCTTGCGCATCTCTACATTAAGCCTTTAATCCAACTATTGAATTTAAATTAGATCTGCTCAAAGATTACCTTTAGTCTATGATCTGACATGACCATCTTCTGAAAACCCTCCACATGTTGCAAATGCTTAATGAATTAAAGGATAGATCTCAAATACTTTGTCTTTAAGCCATAACGCCAACCGTCTGATGAAAAGGAACTTTTTTCTACCTGGGGTAAATAAATTAAGTCAAGACTTGGGAAAATAAACTTAGGAAAAGAAACCCGCTTAAGAAAAATAACTTTGGCCCCACTCAATGGATGACTTAAAACGCATGAAAAAATGAGACTTTAAATGGAAAAAAAGGTAATGAAGAATTAGAACCACCACTAAAGACTTAGGGTTTTAAGGAATTTCATAGAGTTTTCTTGCATTTAGGCTTTATATCATGAAGTAGGGGTAAACCAGTGACCTAGAAACATGCAGATAGCCAGGTAAAGGCCTAAAATTAGTGCAGAAACATACAAGCTAGGCTCTACCCTTATGGGAGCCTCATTTACTCCACTTGCAGCAAGAATTGTCATGTAATGAGAAATTTTGGGTAACATTCTTGGCAATTAATGTTGGATGTTAGCCTTCTAGACATTGAAAACTAGTGGCCTTTGACATTCATTGGGCATGGAGTCATCATTTGAGCACACAAATTTTTTTTGAGAAAGGAAAAGGATTGAAACCAGGAAGAGGGACAAGAAATTATGCACAAGAACTTGGAGGAAAGAAGGAAAGCATGAAACACTTAAACCTAAAAAGCAAGAAAAGAAAATAGGGAAACTTCCTTATAGAGCTGGACAAACCTCAAAACAGAGCTTGAGATGAAAACCATTAACTGATATTGGCAAGGCATCTCCTTCAAGAGTTTATAATTGAAATGCATTATGCTCCTTGCACTTTGTGATCACAAATGGTCCTCCCTAGAAGGAATCAAACTTTTAATGCCTGCCAGGTCTTGATTTATACTCATCCCACTTGAGGACTATATCCCCAACATTAAAGGTTCTAGCTTTGGCCCTCTTGTCAAAGTTCTTTTTAACCTGAACCTACTGAAACTCCATGATTTGCATAGATTTATCTCTAATTTCTTCCATTTCCATGAGCTAAGCATACCTTACCTGAAAGTGATCTCCTTCTTCAAAGAGAATAAGTTGGGTGGCAAGGTCCAATGCTAGCGATTATGATGAGATGGAAAATTTGGCATCCTTGCCATATACCAGCATATAAGGAGAATTCCCAATGATCTTCTTTGGGGTTATTCTATCTAGCCACAAGGTAAACTTGAGCTTGGAGTGCCAGTCTCTTTGATTTTCTTGCAAAGTCTTCTTGATAATCCTAATCAAGTTTTTATTTGTAGACTTTGCTAGGCCATTACCCTGAGGGTAATAGTTGGAACTAGTATTCAGATAAATACCATTCTTGACTGCCCATTAAGTCACTTTTAGACCTGTGAATGCAAGTGAATTATCTTATATGATTGAATCTAGAGTACCAAATTTGTGAATTATGTCATCATAAAATCTCAAAACAACATTCTTGTTGGCCTCTTTTAATGCAATAGCCTCTGTCCATCTAGTGAAATAGTTTGTTGCAGTTATTATCCATTTGTGTCATGCACTAGAGGGAGGATTAATTAGGCCTATTAAATCAATGCCCAATTTAACAAAAGGTTGATCTATTCTGATAGGTTGAAGGGGCAGAGCTGCAAGTCTCTCTTTTCCTGAAAACATGTCACACTTTATGCATCTCTTCACATGATCATGAATATCTTAGAAGATAGATGGCAAATAGTATGCAGCCCTCATGATCTTAAAGGCAGTGGTCCTGGGAGAAAAATGACCTTCGGAAGGTCCATCATGAAATTCCTTCAGGACATTTTCCACTTGATTTGAATCTATTCATCTTAAAAGAACACCATTATGATCCTTCCTGAAGAGAATCTCATCTATTAGCACAAAGGGGATAGACTGCAGTCTATAATGCCTTCTCTTGGCTAGATCTAAATCTTCAAAACATTTTCCTATCTTCAAGAAATGAACCATGTTAGGAAACCAACCTGATGCCTTAACATGTTTGTCTATTGAATACACAACTAAAGATGCATTTGTTTTCTCTGCATTCCTTGAATTCTCATCCTCTATCAAATGTTCACAAAGACCTCTTCCTCTGACTAGTTTTGTGACTTGGATATAAATGTCATATTCCATGACCTTGGCGATCCAACCAACCCTTTTCTCATTCAGGTCCTTTGAAAGCAAGAAGTCCTTGACATTTGGGTGAGTGACTCTTAATTGTACCTTTCTATGAGTCAATAGATATCTAAAATTCTTTAGGATTTTCACCACAAGTACATGTTTCTCCAAAAAAGAATATCTTTTCTCATATTCTTCTAAACCTTTGCTAAAGAAAGCAATACGTTTCTCCAATCCTTCAGAGTTCTTTTGATTCAACACTGCAGATATGACATCAGAACCCCCATAAGCATAAAGGATAAAATCCTTACTGAAATCGGGGTTCAACAAGGCAGGAGCCTCTGTCAAAGCTTCTTTGATGGCATAGAAATTAGCTTTCCCTTCTTTACTCTAGCTAAAGACTGAATTCTTCTTTAACATGGTTTTCAAAGGCTTTAGTAAATCTTCAATATTGGGCAAGAAAAACCTAACAAAGTTAATCCTTCCTATGAAAGATTGAAGGCTTTTCTTATGGGGTGGTAGGGGTAACTCAAGAATAGCTACAATCCTCTTAGGATCAACTATAATTCCTTTTTTGGGTACAATATATTCCAACAGTTTTCCTTCATGTACTACAAACACACATTTCTTGGGATTAAGAGAGATCCCAAACTCTCTACACCTTTCAAATATTTTCCTCAGGTGTTCGATGTGGTCTGCTGCATGTTTATAATAAATAGTTATATCATCTAAATAGACCAGTATAAACTTGTACATGAGGCTTTTAAATTCCATATCCATTTCCTTTTGAAAGGTATCACCTGCATTAGACAAACCAAAAGGCATTTTCTGATAAGCCATGGTTCCCCATTTGGTTGTAAATGCAGTCTTATATTGATCCTCTTCATGGTCCAGGATTTGATTGTACCCTAAATATCCATCCAACAGTGAGAAAAATTCTGATCTAGAGACATTGTAAAATTTTCTCCATAGATTGCAATGGATGGAAATCTTTTAGGGATTCCCTATTAAGGTTGCTAAAGTCAACACATAGTCTCAAATCTTCATTCTTCTTTCTGACAGGAACAAGGTTGGAAACCCAAATAGTATGTTTTAAGGGGTAAATGATTCCACTTTCAATTAATTTGAGCACTTCTTTGTGCATGAGTGGTTCAATATTAGGATTGATAGGCCTTTTCTTCTATCTAACTGGCTTGGCATTTGGTTCCAATTCAATGTTGTGTTGAGCAAGTGTTGGGTTGAAACCCTTGAGGTCTTCATACTGCTAGGCAAATATATCACTGAATTCTTGAAATAATTGAGCATAAGCCTGCTTTTCTGAATCAGTATTCACTTTTCCGAACTTCAAACTCTTTCATGGCTCCATCTCTAAATCATTGCAATGTTCTTGTTAAACTTTTAGACCAACCTTACTCCTCTGAGCTTAGTCATCTCTATTGAAGATAGATTCTAGGGTGACAAGGCCTTTTGGAGTTTTATTTTATCTAAGTTGTACTACTTGGTCACCATATTTCTACATCAGTCTATCTTGGTTATATTCTGAATAGACATCCTCTTAAAATAAGAACTACAAAATTTTCTCATCATTGTCAAATATTTTCCAATTAACATTATTGTCAGGGATGGAAGGCCTAACAATTACTTTAAAATGATATTGATCTTTTTCCTTTGAGATTCTATTAGGAATGTCATACTGGGATCTGACAACAGCTAATCTCTCTGCATTCTGGTTCAATTTTATAGGGATTGCAATACTGTTGAAAGCATGGAAATCCTCAATTGCATCCCAAACTTGATGCTTGTATGCTTTCATTATGTCATTCTTAGTTGCACTTATCCCTCTTACTTGGATGACTACCACCTCACTGTCACCATAAAATTTAAGAGCCTTGATCCCTCTCTTTCTATCCCACTCTAATCCATTCACTAGACTCTCATATTCGGCAGTGTTGCTAGTGCAAGAGAAGCTAAACCTAAAGTTGCATAATATTTTTCTCCTTCTGGAGAGACCAGCATAGAACCACCACCAGAGCCATGTCTACTTATAGAAATATCAAATAATAGCTCCCAAACTTGATTGATATCATCCTTTGATGCTTCATTGGTAGATTTCTTAAGGCTTGGCTCTGTGAGACTATCTTCTTGTATTAAGTATTTCCCCAAGCCAGCATCCCAAATAACATTGGCTTGGGCTTCTAAGGCTCTTTCTGATTCCAATTCATCTAGATAGATATCTGGGATATTTTATACCTTGGTGTTTGTTTATCTGATGATTGGGAAGTCATTACTGTCAAGTGCAAGGAAACTTGCATTGAGTACATTGGACACATAAGGTTCTATATGGTGTGCTTCCAATGATTCAGGCTTGATGGTAACCTTGGTCCCATATCCAGTATGGAAAATCATGTGAGACCAGTCAGATGAAAGGTAGCCTCCTATCTTGGCTGTAAACTACCTTGATAAACATATTGCAAATAAGGCAGGGATGTCTATGATATAGATGTCAAGTAGGATGGAGAAATTGGGACTTTCATGAAGGATTAAGTTGGTATCCCTGGCTACACTTACTATGTTTACTGAGGAACCATCAATCTGGGTCACCTTCTTTTGAAAGGGTTCATATTTAAGTCCCAATTGGTCAGCCACCCTCTTAGGAATGATAGAGCTAGTAGCCCCACTATCTACCATAAAATTAAGTACTAAAGTGTTTCCAATAATTAAGGATACATAAAAGGGAGGTGGTTTTAGATTCCTACCTTATATGGTATCTACCTTGGAGTTTCTTCTTGAAGTCTTCTTCTTTTGATCAGTGTTGACCAACACTGGCTTAGCAACTTCACTTGTAAGATTTTGAGGCATTGCTCCTTCATTTATAGCCTTCCTTAAGATCTTAGGTTGTCCTGGAATAGCCAAGGAGTCCCACATAGACATAGTGATATTCATCTTTTTCATATTGTCTACAATGTTTAAGGGCACTGTTGTGTGTACTCTTTGGTGTTCCTTCACTATGGTAGGCTCAATCTCCTTGGGAGATGGACTCTCTTTGATTGGAATGGTAGGAGCCTTCTTTAATATGACAGGGGGAGAAGATGGTGTCATATCTATAGATGTAGAAGCTTTAGCTCCATCCTCTACTCGCTCCATGTCTTGGGCTCTTCTTGTTGACTGAGTGTTGGCAGCAATTAGGGATTCACCATTTACTCCATTGAAATCTTCCTGCTCCCAATTAAAAAGAGAAGTCTTGTCTAGTTGTGTATCTTGTTGAGGATTTTCTCCACTAGAAGAGGCTTTTGATTGAGTTTGTGAGGCATTTTGAACCATCAGTGCTTGGTTCATCCACCCATTCAAGCATGTAGCCTGATTGTGCAGTTGATTGCATGGAAAACACCATTCATTATTTGAGACCATATTATTCTAACTTGGAACTATATCTCTTGTTGGATTTGGAGAGTTAAGAGGTATGAGATTATAAGGTTGAAATTTCCTTTAATTAAAATTTTTCCTCTGACCTTGATAACTCCCTTGATATGATGGCTTACTCTGTTGATAAGATTGTCCCTGATTTCGATATTGTTGGTTGGGAATTTGATTCTGTGGTTGAAAGGGCGGTCTATTCCCTTGGTTCTACTTCTTTATTCTAGTCAACTCACTTCTCGTTGTCTGCAACAATTTTTGCATTTCTTTTTTACTGTCCCTTAACTCAAGTAGCTCTTGGGAGGGGCACGCTTTAGATTCTTCATAGCTAGTGCTGACTTGTGGTGCTACTATAGTAGGTATAGGAGTATATGGAGGGACACTCAAAGGCATGTTGGGATAGATGCTAGGAAAAATAGGAATGGGTGGCCTTGGGGCTATCATGCCTGCATGGATTAAATAATTTTCATCCCTGACTACTATGTCAAAAGCTTGAGGTAATGAGGTTCCTCCCATAGATTGAATCATGACAGAGATATTTCTATTGAGACTTTTCAAGAAGTATAGGAAGGCATGGTCAGCTGAAGGTCTCACTGAGATATGGATTCTATTCCATTTCTTAAGGAATCTATTATTAAATTCTGTCATTTGTTCTTGAGGATCTCTCTTTATGGTTGTTAGTTTCTCAACCAGAGATAAGTAATTCGATTTATCCTCAAAATATTTACTTAATAATTCTCCTAGTCTGTCCCATGAATCAATTGAACCAAAAAAAAGAGTTCTAAACCATTATAAGGCCTTACCTTTGAAAGAGGCTACAGGTAGATTGGTAGCAACATCTTCTTCTATAATATGATGCACACTGCAAATAGTGGCCACATCTCTTATGTGTTCACAAGTTGTTGTATGTCCTTCACCTATGAAATTAGGTAGAATTTTGAGTGTTCCTAAGGGCATGTCATGATGTTGAACAAATTTTAATGGAATCCCTTGATTAAAGGGAACAAAGGGAAATTGTCTGGCCATTGCAGGAACTATGACTTACTGAGAAACAACTGAGTGAGTTGTATTTGGGCCAGGTAGTGGAGCTAAATCTGCTTGTAGCTCTCTGGTTAGAGATCTTCCTCTTCTTCTGGAGTGAAAAGGTAAAGGTCTTCTTTCTAATGTAGGTGGTGTAGAATGTACCCTCCTTGTAGGGGATTTTCTCTGAGATGCTCTGTAGTAATTCCTTGTCAGGGACAACTGTAAGAATTTAGAAGGCTTTGAGCTTCTTGTCTCAACGTTTATCATAAAATTTGAACAGGACTGGATCTTTTGTTCTTTACACCAATGGAACCGCCAAATATTCTTTTGAAGAAAAACTCTTGAGGTCAGTTCTATGTAGTTAGCATATTAGAGATAGCATATCTTTGAATATGAACTTCTTTTGTGGTCCCACTGGGCATGCCAGAACTGTTATACACTAAATTTTGCACCCTATTCAAGCTCTCATAGTCTTGATAATCTAGTATAACATGGGAATCACTTCTAGGTTGTGGGACCTTTGCTAACTGAAGTGAAGCCTTCGGGTTCTAGGATGGTTCCTCTTGGATAATCACCTGATCTTCTCTTTGGACATGGAAAAGTAAACTTGAAGGGGAAATGGATAGAAGTAATGCTTGAAAGGAAATAAATGAAAAGTAAATTATCCTACTAGGTGATACACTGAAGGTAACATGAAACTTAACATAGTGAGTAAACTAGCATGAAGATTCTCAGATCTAATAGAACATAATATTTCTGAATAGGCTTGCATAAGTATTTCACTGAGAGGTTTTGAATGGAAAGAGGCTATCCAAGGAAAGAGAAGATTTCAAAAACAATAGCTTTTCGAAGAAAGTAGACATAGACTATGACTTGCAAGCAAACATTCAATCCAAAATATAGGCACAAGAATAAGACAAAGTAACCAGGGATGAAAAAATTCCACAGGATTACCTAAATCAAATCACGCATAGTAGTACATAAAGATGTTGAAAGAAAGGAAGGCTCATGAACTCTGAGATTTCTCTAATAAAAGCACTGTATTACATCTAGTAAGAGAAGTAAAGACAAGGAAAATCTTGATGGAAGAGAAAATGCCACAAAAACCTCATACATAATCTCAAATTCAATGAAATATTACAACAAGGTGAAAAATTGAGGGTAGAGAAGATTCCACAGAAAATCTTACACCAGCTGGAAAACTGTGAGCTCTAAAAACTCTCAAAACTACTTATATACATGCTCCTCTAGCATGCAAACTCAGGAGTCAATCCAATTCTTAGGAATTAGTTATCATAGATCTGCATAAACAATTTAGAACCCTAAGACTATCAATTCTGTTATAAAGGCATCTTAGAAATATCTCATTCGATCAAATATAGACTTGAATATCTTTCTTATCACCATAAATTTGAATTTCAGAAGTCGGCTCAACCCATCTATCTGTCTAGAACCTAAGAAATCATTCCTCCACCATGAATTCTAAGAATCAGATCTTTTGAATATTTAAATTCAAATACAAACGGTCATAGGTGGCGCAGAATGCCCGATCAATGGCCTAGATTTAAATCTTTAATAACTTTAAAACACGACCATTGATCTCCTTTAACATACCCATGAGCACAAGATTAGATCTGCCATGTGTCACCACAACGTGATGACTTATAGGTTAAACAACTTCATCTTTATCATCAAGGCATGTAGCTAGCCGTTAGATCTTCTTTACTTGATGTGCCTTTATCTTACCTTTCCAACTCGAGACCCATGGCATCATCTATGCCAGATGTCACCACGACGCAATGGCTTAAATAGTAGATGTCGATCACTTGGTCTTTAAGGAAATACGTTGTCTGTCTGATCAAATAAGACTTGATCAGTCTTTACTTTACCTTTGTCTGACCAGCCCAAACCTACCATGAACATGTGTCCTCAAGGCGTAATTCTTTAATGGATATATTTTGAGCACTTTTACTTTAAGTCATTATGTCTACAACTAGATTAAAAGAAAATTGCTCAACCTTACCGCAGATGGGTCCAAGCTTTGAAAACTTTCCACATGTCACAACGTCATAATGCCTTGATCATTTTGTCATTAAGGTATTAATTTGACCATTGGACCAAACCATAATTTCCCGTAGATTAATCAGCCAAAGACCCTACATAAAGGTGACCCCACCGTCCATGTGTTGTCATGGCGCATCTCTGCATTAAGCCTTTAATCCAACCGTTGGATTTAAATCAGATCTGCTCAAAGATTACCTTTAGTCTCTAACTTGACGGGCTCATCTTCTGAAAACCCTCCATGTGTTGCAACGACTTAATAGCTTAAAGGATAGATCTTGAGGACTTTGAATTTAAGCCATAATGCCCACTGTCCGATGAAAAGGAACTTGCTGCTACCTGGGGTAAATAAATTAAGTCGGGACTTAGGAAAATAAATCCGCTTACAAAAAATAACTTTGGCCCCACTCGATGGATGACTTAAAATGCATGAAAAAATAGAACTTTAAGTGGCAAAAAAAAGTAATGAAGAATTAGAACCGCCACTAAAGACTGAGGGTTTTAAGGAATTTCATAGGATGTTCTTGCATTTAGGATTTATGATATGAAGTAGGGGTAAACCAGTGACCTAGAAACATGTAGAAAGCCAGGTAAAGGCCCAGAATTAGTGTAGAAACATACAAGCTGGGCTCTACCCTTGTGGGAGCCTCATTTACTCCACTTGTAGCCAGAATTGTCATGTAATGGAAAATTTTGGGTAATAGTAATCATCAATGAATTTTATATCATGCATCTAGTTTTGTAGCAATATATACAGGTGCAGGAAATAGAGAGACAAGGAGAATATGATACACAGGAAAGGAAGAGAAAACTCTGGTATGTAACATCTCCTTATGATAGTCATTTGAATACTATGAAATGCTATTGTTTAAAGTTGTTCCATTACCTTCTTGTATTATAGATAAATATTATATCTAGTAGAATCATGAATTGTTGATTTAGTTAAAATGGTATGTTATAAAAAAAAATAATATAATAAAAAAAAAATTGCAAAATGCTTAGCTTGGTGTAGAATAAGTATGTGGTGTAATGTCTAATATAGTGTCTAAATTTTTGGCATTACACCCGGAGCCCGAAGCTCATGCACCGCGGTCCCCCAACATTTTTTAAATATTTTTTAAAAATAAAAAAATACAAATTATTTTTTGTGTTTTTTTTATAAAAAAACATACATTTTTTTTTATAAAAAAACATACATTTTTTTTATAAAAAAAGCATACATTTATTTTTAATTGTTTTTTTCACAATTTTTTTTTCTTCCAAATTTGGCTGAATTTTTGGAGACAGTCCAAATTTGGGGAAATTGTCAGCTTAGCAGGGCTCCACCATTTTTGGCTAAGGTTTCTTAAGGTTCTTTCTGTCTTGTCCTCCTGGTGGTTTTTTTGCTCATAACTTGAGAAAATAGAGGCATTTTTTGCCAAACAAGATAACGACAGAAAGATGGTTTTGAGGCCAATCTATTTTTTCCAGTTTGGTTATCTGATTTTTTTGTCTTGCTGATTTTTTTGCCTATCAAATTCAAGGTTCCATTTTTTTCTCCGGTCAGTGTATCTTTCTCCTCCAGACTCTATTTTTTGATTTTAGCATGGTGTCAGAAAGCTGGTTCTATTCTCCTTTCTTTTTCTATGGGTCTCACACCCAGTATTTTCTCCATGTATCTTTTATTCATTTTTTTGTTTTGTGGCATTCTGGTGGATACCTTAGATGTTTTAGGTCATGTGATCATTTCCTTTTTGAATATTGTATACATCTTTTTATGTAGCATTTTTTGCAAACGCGTTGAGATAAAGTGCCATCTTGCATGTTTGGGATCCACACATTTTTGTGCTTGATTGTACTCGCACTATTTTATAAAGTTTCATGGGGGGTGTGATGTTTTCCTTTTTTTCATCTACATTTGTCAAGTGAGTGTTCCTTCCATGACATTAGTCTCATTATGTGTGTCAAGTGAGTGTTCCTTCCACGACACCATGCTTTATATGTGTTTGTACATTCTTCATCATGCAGTATTTTTTGGCAGTTTGATTAGTGTACATGTCATGCCTGTCCCTGCTCAGCATTATGGGGGGTATCTCATGTTGGTTCTTATGCTTCCTTGGTTCAATGGAGTGATCTATGTATTCAGTATTTGTTCCTATGTACTAGGTAGATGTAGTGGTTGGTACCTATGCATTTTGGTGAGATGGATCATATACCATATGGACACTCTTCTTTCATTCCTATTTTGGAGGCATTCTTCCATCTTCGATTGATCATCTCTTCAGGCTTTGTTTACAATCTTCTCTACTTAATCATGTTCTATTACAGTGGAGGTTCCAGCAGTTATTTTTTGATAGTGTTTGCAGTTTCATGCTTTAGAGGTGTTCTACATGTTCTTTCTTTGTTCCTATTTTCTGGGACATTCTCTAGTTTGGAGGCTTCTTCAGTCCTTCACTAGGCCTCATCTCTTTTTGGAGAGGGGGTTTTTCCACTAGGTTTTCTCCTTTTCTCCTCTTTACAGATATTTTTGTACTTGGGTACTTGATCAGGCCTTGTTGCCAAGACCCATTTTTTCCTGCTTTAAGTAGTTGTTTCTAGGTTTTTAGCTTCTCCCTAAGTTTGTCTTAAGGGGGGTGTTAGAGTAATAAAGTGATTCTACTGATTAATTAAATCATATTTATTTAATTATTAAGTCACTTATTATCTCTACTTTACTTAAGCTAAACTTTAGGCATATAATAATTAATTCTTTTATTAATTATTATTATGAAACCTAGATTTTTCCCTTCTATGGTTTTGATCACCTTCATAAGGTTTGATCTCTTTGTATTTTGGATTCCCTCTCTGAATAAATATTTTGTCTTTCAAAACTTTTTTGTCTCCAAGATTTGCTTTTGTAATAGGTCATTTTGCATGCAGATGATCTTGGCTTATCAATTCTTTGAATTCTAACAATTCTTTTTAATATTTACTTTACATTATATAATATTATTGTTAGTAACTGTATATTTTAGGTAATTGGATCTTCTATGATTTTCAAAAGTATTTTATATTTAAAATGTTTCCATTTCAAAAATTACAAACTACATGCATAATCAAAACCAAAAAGGGCCTCATATATATATATATATATATATATATATATATATATATAGTCAGAAAATGGAAGTGCTTACATTGTAGACTGGTTTAGCCTTCTGAGTAAGTGGTTTGGGGTTATTTCAAGCGCCTTGATTGGGTCTCTAACTTGGATCTGGATTTTCCCCCTGTTCTGCCCCATTTCCCACTTTTTCTAGCCTATTTCTGACACTCCAAACTACAAACTGGGATTTTGGCTTCAGGGTCAAAGTTGACCTTTTTGGGTCAAGGTCAACCTCAACCTTTACCTAGGTCATAATCAACCTTTTTCTGACCTATAGTCCAAATTCTAGATTCCCAGGGTTTCCAGATGTCGAGATTTGGAAAGAATTAATTCCCACTTCCGGGTCAGCTAGTGTTTCGGTCTTCGGAACAACAATTCTTAAATTATATTTAATATAGGTCCTATTCTAGGGGTATAGGTCTAATTAGAATTTAATTCTCCTATGTAGGCCTCTCTAGAAGACTATGCCCTAGATTCATATATAAGGAAGCTTTCTCCTCTCATTTTCTCTAACCATCAACTAAGACTTGAACTATAAGAAAGAGAAATCTAAGACAAAGAATCGAAGACTTAAGAAGTGGGATTAAAAAGTGAAGAAGCAAGATTTTAATTAAGCCAAGTATCCATTGAAGCGTTCATCCATTCTCAAGCATTCAAGCACTTCTCAAGCACTCAATTCATCAAGAAGAACTGTTGGTAGCCATTGAAGGATTCAAGCTCTATGGAGCCCTCTTGTTGAAGATTTCTTCATCCACATTCCTTTAAGCCTCTTCCTATTCCAAGATCCATTCAAGATTGGTGTTGAATATCTATAAGCAATTGATTTGAGACATCCTACATTATACATTCTATATCCTACATCCATTTGGTGCATGCATACTTGTGGATCCATGGATTCGATTCTGTCACAAGGGCTTCTACAAGAAAGGTGAATTTGTTCATTTAATTTGTTTTACTTATGCAATTTCAATTATACTTGCAGATTAATTCCAAAACTGGGGTTTGACTAAGGCAAAACCCTCCCCCCAACAAACAAATCCATTTTTCTTGCAGGTACAAGTTTGGAATAGAGGATCAGAGTGCAGATTCATATACCCTTTTTGGAAAACTTTTGGGAACTGGAAATAGATTTTTATTCAAAGAATTTTGAGGTCAATTCTGCGCTAGGTCGGATTCAAAAATTCTATGTTAATGGTGACATTGACTTGAGGGTCAAAATTGGAACTATGTCAGAACAGAAAAATATTTCTGGGTTTTGTTCATTTCTATGTTTCTATTCCAGACCGGTCTCAAATTTTCCAAAAACTTTGTGCAGACCCCTGAAAACAACATCCTTCAAATCTATAACATTTCAAGGTTAGTACTTTTCTATAGTTCATTTCAATTAAAGTTCTTAATCTTTCTATATCTATCACACATTCTTTTCTATAAAATGGAATTTAAGATCTTCTTCTTTGCTTTTATTTCCAATTGATTTATTCATTTATGCATTGATCCTTCCTTCAGGTTTAATCATTTTGGATCCTTCCTTTGTGTATTTAAGGTTAAAAGGAACATCTTATCTTCCCCACACAATAACACATACATTTTATATCTTACATTTTATATATTACATTTTGGTGAACCTGCAATAGACAACTCTTTCTTTTTGGTGTTAGATTTACATCTTTTATGTTAGATCTTGCATGCATATTAAGACTAGCTTTCTTTTATGTTCTTGCATTTACATTTCAAAAATTAAAATTAAAATCTTGTGTTTCCTAAATTAGTTCATTTTCATTGCATTGGTGTATGAGCTTTACCATCTCTAGTCCTACTTATATTATCCCAGTTAGAAGAAGCCATAGACTAATGGGTTCCTTTGATCCTGAGTCTTCCTCTCCTTTCCTTAGGATCCTGGATGAAAAATTGACCACTCATGATTCCAATCCTTCTATGGAGCATAACTCTTCTCACTTATCTCATGATGAAGATGACGCTTTAGGATTTCTTCCTAAACAAATACAAAAACTTTCTACAGAACTTGATAAAATGGGAAATTGGCTTATTCAAGAAAACCATAATCAAGATTCCATCCAAGCTATAGAGGCTCTCAATAAATTCATTCATGATATTGATCAAGGTATTAATCTCTTGTGTGGTATCACTCATCTTGTGCATTTGAATGTTAAACCTTTAGCTCAAGAGGCTCAAGATCTAGGATTCACTCCTCTTTTCACTAGTGAGGGACCTTCTTCTGTTCCTTTACCTAGTGTTCCTACTTATACTGCTCCTTTGATGACTACATCTCTTCCAATTTCATCTATTCCTGTGAGTGTTCCACCGGTATCTCTACCTACCTCACAACCTTCATATCATAGTGTGCCCTTTACTTATTCCAATTCCCTTCCAATTGTGGTTCCAAGTGTTCCACCGGTTGTGTCTCCATTCCTGGTGCTTCCTACACTTTTCCTAGTGTTCCTAATATTTATATGCCACCTATTTCTTCTAATGATTCCACAATGATTAGTTTGGCTCAAATGGTGTCATCCTTACAACAACAACTTGCATCTTTAACCCAATCCAAGTTTAGCTTTCCTACATGTGACATAGGTATTCCTTTATCGTTAGACATTATTCATGCTACTATCCCTCAGCAAGCTGATATGCCTCATCTTGATAATTACAATGGTAAAGGAGATCTTGTTACTCATGTTAAAACATTTCAAATCCTTTGTAGTTATTATGCTCATGACCATAAGATTTTAGCTAAGTTGTTTGCTAGGAATTTTCATGATAAGTCCTTACAATGGTATTGTTCTTTACCTCCTTATTCTATTGGTTCTTTTCCTAAACTTTCTAATACCTTTATCCAACAATTTCAAAATAACATTGGTCCGCAAGTTTCCTTAACTAATTTAATACATTGTAAACAAAATATTAAGGAAAAATTGACTGATTTTATTGGTATATTTAAGCATTTGTATGCTCAAATTTCTTATCTTGTTCCTTATATTGATATTTAGCATTCATTTATTTCAAATTTACAAAAGGATATTAGAGATAAGATTTGGCGTACTAAATTTACCTCTTTTCAACAACTTTGTGTAGCACTTCATCATTATCAATTACAAGTCAATTTGAGAGAAACACTCCAATGGCTGCTCCTCCAGTTGATAAGAGTGACGCTTCTCCTAATCCTTATAAGTTTCAAAAACCTAACAACTATATCAAGATCAATAAATAGATGAATGGAATTGCCGATCAAGTTGTTGTTGCATCCAACAATGCCACTTCTACATCCACTACTTTCCATATAAATCATACGTTTACTCCTCTCTCTAAATCTTTACATTCTATTATGAGTAGGTTGTTAAGTGCTAATATGATTACCTTTCCTCCTATTCAACCTCTTCTCCCTACCACGATAGCATCAAAATCCTTTGATTCTAAATATTTTTGCCAATACCATCACCAGAATGGCCATGATACTAAAAAATGTTATTCTCTAAAGCATAAGGTTCAAGACTTAATCGATTCTAATGATTTATCTATTGATAATTTTGATGGTAATAAGAACAAATATGTTTCTTCTCCTAATCAAAACCTTCAAATCTATACGAATCCTTTACCTACACATGATACTAGTACCATCGCTCAACCATAGTTTGTGGATATTGTTTACGATTCAAAGATGGATGATCTTAATCACATTGTTAATCATGTGGAGTGCACTATTTCACCTCAACTTACTGTTCAAGATCCTTCACCTCCACTTAAAATTCAAGTTCCACCTAAACCCCAGAAACAAACTAAGGATAAACAACCTTGGGAACTCTCAATTACCTTTGATGATTCTGAGACTATTAAGGCTCCCGATGGTCCCCTTTATATTTATGCTAGGATTGCTAAGATACCTACACGTGGTTGTCTTGTTGATCCCACATCTTTAATAAATGTCATTACTAAGGAAAACATTTTTATGAAAAAACTACAACGTGATTGTTATGATCCATTTGATGCGTGGATCCAAACTTGTAATGGTTTTCTCTATCCTACACTTGGTTCTAATAAATTTCCCATTGAACTTTGTGGCAAAGTTGTAGCTACTAACTTCATTGTTGTTCCTACTTCTCATCAATTTCAAGGATAATTTGGTTTGCCTTGGATAACTGCTATGCATGCTATTTCTTCTCCTATTCATAAATGTCTTAAGTTCATTCATAATGGAGAAGTGAAAACAATTAATCATAGTTTGTATCAACCTTCTAGGCCTAGAGATTGCGCTACTCTTGATTTCTTTTGGCCTTCATTACCTAATTCATGTCCTCCTTGCCATGACAACCTTTTTGGTTCATATCAAGCCTATAAAAATTGCAATATTATCAAGTTAAGCATGCCTCAAATAGATCTTAACCATGGTCTTTTGCCTACTCCTTCTATACCTCCTTTATCCATTATTGCTAGCTCTATTACTCAACCTCCCAGTGTCACTTCTCAGCCTACTGTGAATCCTATCAATTCTCCTATAGAACCTGTGAAGGAACCAGCTGTTATTCCTCCTAACCCTCAACATGTGTCAAACAAAGAAAAACATAAAAAATATCCTAATGAACATCGTAAGAAGCGTAGAGATAATGCTAGGGCCCATGCTTCTATTCTTTGAAATTCTTTACCTTCTTTTGACCAACCTATGCCTGATGTGTTGAAAGAAGTTAATATTCATAATGATGTTAAGATGAATGAGTATGATGATCCTATTCACATCTTAGATCCTATTTTAATTAATCTTGATGAGGAGGAAACTCTTGATGATCCTATTGATCTTAGCGATGAATATGAGACCATTGTTCTTGATACTGATTTACCTCATATGCTTTCAAATCAATTGATAATTACACCTAGTATCGAGCAATGCAATTCTCAAGAGGATCCTTGTTTGGAACTGGCTATTATTCCTACTGTATTAGATATAGTCCCTCTTGCGAGTTTCCCACCTTTCCTAAATGATTTAAACTGAGATGGGGAAAGTAGGCGATGCGCCTGATTGGCTTATCCTTCATGGTTGCCCTTTTTGTGTTTGCATGCTCTATTATGCTTCTCCTGTAATGTGTTTTCTAAATGTTTGTTAGACTCTTTTATACGACCCTTGTTACTTTGTTGGTGCAAGGTGATAAAGGAATCAAACCAATTGTACAATTCCTCTATATGTATCTCTATTCTTCTATATGTTATTTTCATGTTATTTTTTACTTGTGCTATTGTTTGTAAACATTTTCCTTGTGTAGTCCACATGGATCTATGACATGGTAGCACTGATTCTTTTTGGTCTCCATTTCATGGTCCGAAAAGACTCTTCTTCGTAACTCTTGAGTTTCCTTTCCTCCATTGTGATTGTAGTTCTAATTTCTCTGGGGAATGATGTCAATTCATTTTCAATAATATCATATCTATATATACATATTATCCTATGATCATACTGACCCCACAATAGGTAGATACCTTATGTGTTCTTTGTATGTTTATGTGGTATTTCCCTTGATTTGTCTTCATTTGGGGGCATCCCGTAGTGGAAACATAATTAGTAGAGTTGTTTATGTTTCCATTAAAGGAATTTATCCTATTAAAGTTTTAGAAATGACTTGGGAATACACTCTACTCACTTTTTGCACACACACACATTCAAAATATTTTCAAAACTTAAATTTTTTTCCCTTTATGGATTAAAGGCTAATCCTTAAAGCATTGATATTTACCTTATAGGATCTCTTGATCCCTCCAATTTAAATTTATATGGATCTCTTGATCCCTCCAATTTCAATTTACAATGTTTTTATCCCTTAAGGTCGGAAGGTGTCCTTAAGACTGGATCTCCCTGATGGGTTGACTAGTGAGTAGCTACATTCACTAGGTGGTTCAACTCCATCTTTCCATTTGCACTGTTTCCTTGTGTGGTTCACAATGGGACATAAGTTCTCATTGGGTGAGGTAATCACAACCTCTCTCTTTTTCTCCTTAACTGGTGATGTCTCTCTTATCATGATATTAGGGTTGATAAAGACTTAAGTCTCTAGGGGCTTGAGGATTCCTTTATCCCTTTTGATTTCAATAAGATTATTTGTTCTTTATGATCTCCTTTACCAAGAGTTTGCATTGAGTTCATACTCTTGCTAAAGTGGGGGCTAAATGTATAGTCGTAAAATGGAAGCACTTCTAGTTTAGATTGGTTTAGCCTTCTGAGTAAGTGGTTTGGGTCATGTCAAGTTCCTTTAATGGGTCTTTGACTTGGATCTGGCTTTTTCCCCCTATTTTGCCCCATTTCCCACTTTTTTCCAGCCTATTTCTAACTCTGCAAAATGGGATTTTTTCTTCAACATCAAAGTTGACCTTTTTGGGTCAAGGTCGACCTCAACCTTGACCTAGGTCAGAATCGACCTTTTCCTGACCTATGGTCCAAATTATAGATTCCTAGGGTTTCTCGACGTCGGGCTTTGGAAAGAGTTAATTCCTGCTTCCGAGTTGACTATTTCGGTCTTTGGAACAACTATTCTTAAATTATATTTAATCTAGATCCTCTTCTAGGGGTATAGGTCTAATTGGAATTTAATTCTCCTATGTAGGCCTCTCTAGAAGAATGTTCCCTAGATTCATATAAAAGAAAGCTTTCTCCTCTCATTTTCTCTAACCATCAACTAAGACTTGACTATAAGCAAGAGAAATCTAAGACAAAGACTCAAAAATTTAAGAAGTGAGATTCAAAGGTGAAGAAGCAAGAATTTAGTTAAGCAAAGTAGCCATTGAAGCATTCATCTATTCTCAAGCATTCAAGAACTTCTCAAGCACTCAATTCATCAAGAAGATCCATTGGTAGCCATTGAAGGATTCAAGCTCTATGGAGCCCTCTTGTTGAAGATTTATTCATCCACATTCCTCCAAGCCTCTTCCTATTCCAAGATCCATTCAAGATTGGTGTTGAATATCTAAAAGCAATTTATTTGGGACAACCTACATTATACATTCTATATTCTACATCCATTTGGTGCATGCATACTTGTGGATCCATGGATTTGAATTCGTCACAAGGGCTTCTACAAGCAAGGTGAATTTGTTCATTTACTTTGTTTTACTAATGCAATTTGAATTATACTTTGAGGTTAATTCAAAAAATGGGGTTTGACCAAGGCAAACCCCTCCCCCCCAACAAACAAATCCATTTTTCTTGTAGGTATAGGTTCAGAATAGTGGATCAGAGTGCAGATTCGGATACCCTTTTCAGAAAACTTTTGGGAATTGGAAACAGATTTTTAGTCGGAGACTTTTGAGGTCGATTCTGCCCTAGGTCGGATTGATAAATTCTAGGTCAATGGTAACATTGATCTGAGGGTCAAAATCGGAGTTGTGTTAGAACATAAAAATATTTTTGGGTTTTGTTTGTTTCTACGTTTCTATTCCAGATCCGGTCTCAGATTTTCTAGAAACTTAGTGCCGATCCCTGAAAACAACATTCTTCAGATCTGTAACATTTCAAGTTTAGTACTTTTATGCAATTCATTTCAATTAAAGTTCTTAATGTTTCTAGATCTATCACACATTCTTTTCTATAAAATGGAATTTAAGATCTTCTTCTTTGCTCTTATTTTCAATCGATTGATTCATTTATACATTGATCTTCCTTTGGGGTTACTCAATTTGGATCCTTCCTTTGTGTATTTAAGGTTAAAGGAAAATCTTATCTTCCTCACACAATAACACATACATTTTATATCTTACATTTTATATCTCAACACTATTATCTATATTTAATTATTTCTAGTTTTAAATTTTAAATTTGACTTATGTCTAAAATTTAATTAAATTATTTATGCTTTTCTATCAAAATGCAAATAATAACTAAAAATAATGCAAATTATTCTAATTTATAATTTTAAAATTGATTAAAAATTTTATTTATTCTAGTATAATTTTATTTTTTATTTGTTTTTTAATTTATATAATATTATTAATATTTCAATTTTAAGAATTAAAAAATACATGTTATAATTTTATATGTTAATGAATTTCTCAAGTTTATTATTTATTATTAGATATTAAATAAATTTATTAAAGAATAAACATTTAATGGTTAGGTTTTACATGATGGTAAGTATAATGTTCAGAGATAGGGCTTTGATTATGGTTAGAGTTCACAATTAGAGTTACAATTATGTTTTATGATTACATTAGGATTATGATTAACTAGGTTTAAGATTTATATTATTGTTATAATTATGTTAGGGTTAGGGTTTTGATTAACATCAATATTTAGGGCTAGGGTTAGGAGAAAATTTTAGGTTTAGGTCATGGTTAGGGTTAGGAGAAAATTTTAGGTTTAGGTGATAGTTAGGGTATGATTAGGTTTAGAGTTTGGGTTATGATCTAGTTTAGATTCTTAGAATTATGGTTTAATGTTTGGCTTAAGGTTATAGTTACAGTTGAGGTTAGTGTTCTAATGAATAGGGTTCAGGGTTACAATTATGGGTAGGGTATATAGTTACATCATGGTTAATCATATAGTTAGTGTTATGATTTTGATTAGGGTTAGGGTCAAGGTTGATTTAGGAATATGGTTGAATTTAGGGTCTTTATTAGAATTATGGCTAGGATAATGGTTGAGGTTTATGTCAAGATTACATTATTTTTATGATTTAATGTTATTACTACTGTTTAAGGTTAAGTGGTTAAGGTTTATGGTAATGAATCATGATTATCTTCCTAACTGAGAGGGTTTTTAAAATTATTTGTGTACCTATCAATATTCTATTCTGACTTATCTTTCACATACATTGTTGACCAACGAACCTTATTAGTTACACTAATATATATATAAATAAACCAATTATTTTCTTGATTCACCTTCACTATCTCTTTGGCATACCCATTGCACCCTAATTAAGGTTCAATTTCTAGTTTTATATCTGTTTAACACACAGATATTATACACAAACATTTACAACCTTTTTGATGATGTGGTAGCTGATGAAGTTAGATGATGACTTGGCAGACTAGACACATAGCTGTATGTCTTGATCGATGATTAAGCCTCAACAAAGATCAATGACTGACTCTATCCCTTAAACAAGAGATAAACAATATTTACCCATCAATGCATCACACAATGTTGACATGTGTCCTGGGCCTGCTAGTGCTCCGAGTAATGAAGGAAGATCTAAGGTTAAACCTTAGTGAAGATGAACGGCTAGCGCTATCCCTTAAATAGGAGATAAATGATCTTTACACATCAAGACATCGCGCGATGTCAACATGTGTCGCGAGCTCGCTATTTCTCTGAGTAACAAAGAAAGATCTAAGGTTAAACCTCAACGAAGATCAACGATTAAAACTATCCCTTAAACAAGAGATAAATGATCTTTACCCATCAAGACATCGTGCGATGTTGACATGTGTCCCGGGCCCGCCAATGCTCTGAGTAACAAATGAAGATCTAAGGTTAAATCTCAGTGAAGATCAATGGCTAGTGCTATCCCTTAAATAGGAGATGCATACCCTTTACCTATTAAGGGAACATGCCTATCTGATACATGTCTGTTGAGATCTCACCTGGGTGGGGTCAAAGACAATTAAATCATCGCGCAAATCAAACTTCATCTAATGGTTGGCACAATCCCTCAATTTGAAGATGCACATTATTTATCCATTGAGGTATTAGGCCTAAACAATGTGTGTCCCAGACCCACCAAGTCTGAGTAATGTGATCGGTTGTTAAAGTGAGGACAAGATAGACGGTGGGCATGATCCCTTGATCAGAAGATGCATATCTTTTACCCATTGATGGATTACATGATGAAGACACGTGTCCTCGATGATGAAAAAGAAATAATTCTTGGGTGGTAGTGTTGACGTGGCTTTCTTTGCATTGTTTTAATTATATTTTTATATCTGTTAAGGTTTTGTTTACTATTTGATACGTTATTATTATTTTCCATGCAGGATTTTGAGGATCGCGAGCACCATGGATCTGTCTGACAGTGAAATAATGCAATCTTCATGAAATGAAGAAGATGACCACATGGAGACATTCTTTGAGGAATCTTTACAAGGATGGAGGATGCCAGAGGGTGATCAACAGCGTCAATGATTCTATTCTTAATGATTTTTTTTTTTTGAGATATCATTGATGACAACCATTATCATGCAAAGTTTATATGGTCACTTGTGGATGGACATATGGTCGGAGCACCATGATGATTATATACAAAATCATAATTATATCAAAATCATATGGGATAATATTGTTGACAAAATAATATTTTTGTTAAGGTTTCATCTAATATATAGTTAACAACTTAACTGATACTTCAATTCCCGGATCGACGTTTTCATGCAGGGTTTCAAAGGTGGTGAGTACCATAGTTCTGTTGATGATGAGACAATACGATCTTTAGGGACTAAGGAAGATGAAGACAAGCATATGTTATTAATAGGATGATGCTTGAGGATGGTCGACAAAAATGTTTGAGATACCAGTCATAATATCCACTATCAAAATAGAGTACCTGGATGGACATGTGGTTGAAGCACCTTGATGATTGTATACATAATCATTATTATCTCAGACATATTAAAAAGACTTTTCTAAAGCAATTATTATTATGAATCCTTATGGTTGACAACCATTTTTAGACCAAGGATGTAAATCATTCCTTAATTGTAACTATAATATTCAGTTGTTGATCTTAGGGTTAGCTTTTAGTTATTAAGAGACACATTGGTCTAAAGCTTGTACGCATCCCTTGGAATTTATATAAATAGGGATTCCAAGACCATGTGAGGAGAGAATTTTTTTTTTCAACTTTAGAGTTTACTAATAATTCAAGAAACTTGTCTCACTAGTACTATTGATAATACAATATGAAATATGTCTTCGTTCTGAATGAGTATGACAATTTATAGGAAATTAGGAATTCATTATACTTCAAATTTCAAGAATTAATACAATAACAAGTTAAAAAAATCATGAACAATAGTTTTGGAAATTGTAAATGTAATATGAGTCGACATTCAAGAATTACATTATATGAAGTATCTATATAAAATTTATGAAGTATACAATAAATACCTATTAGCTGAATGCTAAATGATCACTTCACTGACTCAGTGAGAAGTATGAAACTTCTATATCCCACATGGAATCCAGCTCTTGAAATTGACTAGTAGTAGCAAGTTCCTCTTCATTCTGATTCAGGTATTCAAAATAAAAAAATTCTTCATCTTCTTTCTGAGTCTGGGACTGAGATGCATCATTTGTATCAAAAATGGTAGTAGCACCACCAGGTTTTGAAGTGTTGCAAAGAACTCATCTTTCACACATGGAATTCCAAATTTCCAATGCCCTATCATAAGGAAAATCTTTAGCATTGTACTGAGTTACAAACAACCTCAATTAAGTTTCCAAATTTTTGTCTATCTTGTTTATGATCTTTGATTTCAAAAACCCCAATGCACCAAAAAATCTTTCATATTCCATCAACCCCAGTATCATTGTTTGACATAAATCAACATGTTTGAAATATTTTGTTATTTAATCATGCAATAATTCACCGTGTTCTATCCTTTTCCAAAGCCTGGTTATTCAACTAGGTTCAAATGGATTCTCCAAGTTTTCAACTGCAATTTCATACATGATGCAAATCGTCTACATTGTTTTTTAATATTATCTGAATCTAAAATTCCTTCAATTGGTTTATTATTGCAATTTGCATGTTTTGAAATCTCTCTCATCATTCATCAATTTGTTTATGAAATATTTGGGCATCAATTGGTGTATCTCCAAAGTTTTCCAAAAAAGAGGAAACACACAACCCATGGCTTCAAGAATTTATTCTTGAGGGAATCTTTCACAAATCTCAGTTGAAATTTGGTAGGAAATTGACTTCAAATTAAGACTAACAGATTTAACAATCATGTCAAAATCTACCTTTTTAACTAGAAGTAGTCTACCTCACTTGCCCATCTTAGATTGGTGTATTGTTATTTCACATCCTTTCACAAACAAACGTAAATCATTTTTTGCATTGAATTGTAAAAATTTCTCAGCATTATTCAAATCTATAATTATCTGCCACCTAAAAAATATTTGGGCTTTGAAGTGTTGTGATATCTTAATATAGAGAATCTAGGGAAATGCATTTCATTCTATGTAAACTTCTATACTCATGGATACACATAGTGATGACATGTAACTGATTAAATGTTTGATAATGTTAAGTTGAAGATGATGCAAGACATTAAATCAATTAATGGTTTGTATTGTCATTGATGTCAACTTAATATCATCTATACGGTCATGTACATAATGCCAAAGACTTTAGAGAATCAATGGAACAAAGATTATGCTTTCAACAATGCATAAAATTCAAGTATTCACTAAGTGAAAGCCAACACCGACGGAGTGCACACCATCGGTAAAGGCAAAGAAAAAGTCACAGTGATGCCCAACAAGAAGATGATAGTGTTGCCCAATGAAGCAAAATCCTATGATGCCCAATGGATGGAGATCCCGAAGCTAACTATATTTACACTGACGGAACTGGTAGTTGTCATCGATGACTAACTGCAGAGTTGACCGACAGAATAGAGAGTTCAAAAAATGACAAAATATCTAGCTAGCAGAGCTTAAGGATAGACTTAACTAGTTGTTTTATTTGTTTTATTTGACCAGAGTTAAGCAATTGATTTAAAGAATATTTGTACAGTTGGTAAGAAGATAAATATGAGATAAATTAGGAGTTAAAGCTATAAATCAAATTGGCTGGATTGTTTTTCACGCCAAGATTCAAGAATCAAGAATTAAGGAACATCATGTCTATATAAAAGACAAGCATAATTCATTTTTGGAATGACAAGTAATCAAATACACGGAAGGGGAATGAATAGAAAGAGGATTTTGAAGAGAAACTGGTGAAGGATAACTTCATACAGTCCTGATCAATCAAGCTGAAGGAGAGCTAAAGAATTCTACAGACACCGACGAACAGTGAAACACAACATCATAGAGCAGAAAGTGTGGAGCATAAAGAATTGAATTGATACATTGATCAGAGAGGTATTTTACTTAAATATATCTGAAAAATCTACAATTCAAGTTGCATTAGAAATAGGTCATAATGTTTCAGTTTAACCATTGAAGCATCAAGTCTCTTAATAGAGCAGGACTTAACCGTCTTCTATAATTGAGGTATATCCTAACAGATT
>MU227284.1:1632124-1642215 GCA_018584345.1 Thuja plicata
CTATGTTTGGAGAGATCAAGTTCTTTCTTGGTCTACAGATCATTCAACAAAGTGAAGGTATTTTTATTACATAGTCCAAATACATCAAAGAGGTCCTGAAAATATTCAAGATGGAAGATTCCAAACCTGTTGGAACACCAATGGCTACTAGATGAAAATTAAAAAAGGAAGACAAGACAACAGAGGTAAATAAGACTTTGTACAGATCAATGATAGGAAAAACCATGTATGTTGTACACACTAGACCAGATATTGCACATGCAGTAGGAATTGTTGCCAAATTTTCTGCTAACCCTAGGGAATCACATATGACTGTTGTGAAAAGAATTCTAAGATATCTAAAAAATACTAAGGAATTTGTCTTATGGTATAGAAGAGAAGGCAAATTTGAACTAAAAGTGTTTACTGATGCTAATTGGGCTAGAAATCTAGATGACCAAAAGAGCACAACTACAAGATCATTCTTTATGGGTGACAGACTTGTCACATGGATTAGCAAGAAGCAAGGATGCATCTCTCAGTCTACTGCAGAAGTAGAATATGTTGTTATTGCTGCAAACTTCTCAAATATTGCATGGATCAAATAGTTTCTGGAAGGTATGCATATGAAGATCTCAGAACCAGTAATTATCTATTGTGATAACACCAGTGCAATAAAAATTTCCAAGAATCCAGTCATGCATGCAAAGACTAAACACATTGCAATCAAGTATCATTATTTGAGAGAATAAGTTCAAGAAAAAGAGGTGATACTTGAATATGTGCAATCAAAAGAACAATTGGATGATATCTTCACCAAGCCACTACCCAAGGATACATTTGAGTACTTGAGAAAGAGACTAGGGGTCAAACCCTTGTCTACTAGTCAGTAAAGGACTGAAGGTTGCATCAACCTATATATTATCAGAATATCATTCATGTTGATGCAAACAAAAGATTAACTTCAAAGCTACATCTATATATAGAAAGGTATGTATCATAATTGAGCACCAGATCATATTGTTGTATTTCTGATGGATAAGGGAAATTCAAGGAATATATTATGGATAGAAGAAAATAGTTGTTTGACATGAATGTCATATATTTGTAAAATATTTGTTTGGCATTATTGTCAAAGGGAGAGAATGTATCCATGTTATCATCAGAAACTATTCATTATCAGATTACTCCAAATAGGGAGAGATCATATCCATAGGGAGAGAATTTGTATGAAGAAATCATATACAAAGGGAGACTTGCTGACAAAATACAGAGACATCAAAGAAGAAGAACAGTCAAAAGAGAGAAATTGACACAAGAAGAGAACACAGCACATTAGAAGAAGAAACACAAAAAGCTGCAAGAATCAAATCTAAGCTAACACAGAGCTTACCGGCGGTCAGACATTTTTTATCGGTTATCAAAACAAAGTGTTTGGTAATTTGATGAATCTCAACAATTGTATTTCATATTGTATTAGAAATAGTATAGTGTGATAATATAGTATGTTTCCATCAATGCCAAAGGGAGAGAATCATGAAATGTAACTGATTAAATGTTTGATAATGTTAAGTTGAAAATGATGCAAGACATTAAATCAGTTAATGTTTTGTATTATCATTGATGTCAACTTGATATCATCTATATGGTCATGTACATAATGCCAAATACTTAAGAGAATTAATGGAACAAAGATTATGCTTTCAGCAATGCATAAAAGTCAAGTATTCACTAAGTGACAGACAACACCGACGAAGTGCACACCATCAGTAAAGGAAAAGAAAAAGTTATAGTGATGCCCGATGAGTAGATGACAGTGTTTCCCAACAAATAAAAATCCTATGATGCCCGACGGACAGAGATCCCAAAGCTAACTAGAGTTACACCGACGGAACTAGCAGTTGTCACCGATGACTAACTGCAGAGTTGACCGACATAATAGAGAGTTCAAAAAATGACAAAATATCTAGCTGGCAGAGCTTAAGGATAGACTTAACTGGTTTTTTTATTTGTTTTATTCAACCAGAGTTAAGTAATTGATTTAAAGAAGATTTGTACAGTGGGTAAGAAGATAACAACGAGATAAATCAGGAATTAAAGCTGTAAATCAGATTGGCTGGATTGTTTTTCACGCCAAGATTCAAGAATTAAGAATCAAGAATTAAGGAAAATCATGTCTATATAAGAGACAAGCATAATTCATTTCTGGAATGACAAGCAATCAAATACATGCAAGGGGAGTGAATAGAAAGAGGATTTTGAAGAGAAAATGGTGAAGGATAACTTCATACAGTCCTGATCAATCAAATTGAATGAGAGCTAAAGAATTCTACAGACACCGATGAACAGTGAAGCACAACATCATAGAGAAGAAAGTGTGGAGCACAAAGAATTTAATTGATACATTGATCAAAGAGGTATTGTACTTAAATAGATCTAAAAATTTGCAATTCAAGTTGCATTAGAAACATGTCATAATGTTTCAGTTTAACCATTGAAGCATCAAGTCTCTTAACAGAGTAGGACTTAACCGTCTTCTACAATTGAGGTATATTTTAACAGATTTCCAAAAAGGTTGATTCATGAAAGTAGCATTGAATTTGCATAAATCCTATTGATAGCCTAAGAAGAAGGTTGATTCAAGGATGGTAGCAAGATTTTCCTAAAACCTATTGACAGTCTAAGAAGGAGGCTGATTCAAGGATGGTAGAAAAATAGATTCCAGATACTAAGTGACAACCTATGTATAAAATCCTCTAACAAGGTCGCACCTAACAGTGTGTTTGTAACCTTTAACAGGGTTGGCTCCTAACAGGGCTCACTTTAGAAGAGTGAAATTTGGGGTACCGGTCCCTGTAGTTTTTCCCTTAACAAGGTTTCCATGTTAAAATCCATGTGTTATGTGTGTATGGTTTATTACTTTATTGTTTTACGTTTCACATATGCATTTCTGGATTGACTGGTATACTCTGCATATTTACTGAGTATCGGTAAATAGTTTTACTACTTATTGGTTATCAAGGAGAATAAGGATAGACAAGGTAAACCGATAGACAGTTAATTATTATAAGTATTTCATGGCATGCATCTTGTAGGGACTTAATAATATGAGGTGTATTGATTGGTGGTTAAAGATTAAAGGATAAATTTTTGAGACCACTGATTCACCCCCCCTCTCAGTTATTACTAACACGTAGTTCTATCTTGGGCTTTCTTAACAAGTTTATTCATTAAATCTAGCATGGGGAAAAAACTAGCTAAAGTTAACAAAGTCTCTATATCACTTAACTTATGTAACAGATCAGGAGCTTTGTCTACTTTGAGGCATTGGTCATATACTATTCTAATCAAGGATTGATATTATGTTAGAACTCATTCTACTGGTCCATGCAAAGAGATCCATCTGGTCTCAACATCCTTGAGAATCTTGTTTCCTGGTATTGCTCCCTCTGAAAAATCTTAAATTCTGCAAAACATTTAGGACTTCTACAGAAGTAAGAGTATAGCTCAAGGACTAGATCTTCAATTTTTGACATTGCAGGAAAATCACTTTCAATTTTATATGCTAATTTCATTCGGTGGGCCATGCAATGTATGCCAAGCATGTAAGGTGAAATACTAGTTTGTAATCTTGCACAAAGACCATTCCTTTGGCCTTGCATTATTGCACCTCCATCAGCTCCAACACACACTAACTTCTTAACAATTTTCAAATTATCCATACCAGGAAATTCATTCAAAGCTTTCTTGACTTCAAGATATAAGTTTTTTGTTGTTGAATTTCCCCTCATTTTATGAACACAGAGCAGATGAGCTTGGCGGACATGTTCTTTTACTGTATACACATGCATACAGACCCGATAAGTATAATCTACTATAGTAACTTCATCTATGGATAATGAAATGAATTTAGACTATTTTACTTTCTCCTGTAAACTTTACTTTTCCACCTCATAAAGATAGTTTTCTATTTCCCATACTGCGTTTGTTGACCAATGTGACATAGGATAGTGAGGAAATTTCAAAATAGATAATAAATTACTATATTTTGAGAAGTCTCTCATAGGTCATCCCTTGGACAGAATATGAAAACAACACTCATCTTAACAGTCTTTGCCAAGTTTGCTTCATTGGCTGCATGTTTAAACCCAACCTTGATTGGATTTACACTACTAGCAATTGCTTCCATTCTCTTTTTATGCTCTTCATATTCTATGGTAGACTTAACATGAAGACATTCTTCCTTTTATTTCCATCTCACTACTGATATTTATTATCTTTCTATGGTCTATTTTTCATAAAGCTTACCAATATGCTTTTCTATAGTGTCAATCTTTAGCTGCAATTTCTTTTTTCTTTTAGTTTTCTAGGTACAAATCTTACACCTACATTATGTTGGTTTTCCATCATTGTTTGGGACTGGTTTAATGAACTAGTACTTTTCTACCCAATCAACCTTAAAATTTCTTTCCATTTCCCACTCTCGCCCCCATTTTTACTTTCCTTTTTCCTTTCTTCTTACCAACATCAATATTATCTTCATTGCTAGCATTTTCATCCAACAGGTTCTGCGTACCCCTTATAACATCTTCTATTGTGCCACTATTATTATACTCATTTGATGCATTTTTATTTAACTCATAGATGAAATCTTGTGGTGGTGGTACTTTTGAGTTACTATGAATAGATTTTGCACTTGCAATCACAAAAGTTGATGAAGCAGAAACATTTCCAATTCCAAAGAAATACTTTATGGTAGTATCTCTAAGTTTTGGGCATTTTGATGACCTCCCAATCCCTTCACTTCCCTGAGGATTCTTACCCTTATCTACCCTTCCAATCCCTTCACTTCCCTAAGGATTCTTACCCTTTTCTTCCATTCCAATACCTTCAATGCCCTGATGAGTCTTAGCCTTGTCAACTTCTATGCTTGTCCTTTCATGTTCAATCCCTTCACTTCCCCGAGGATTATCAGTCTTGCCCTGTCTCACATGGAAATACCTTCAGTGCTATCACCATAGTGAGAAGTCTAAGTCTCAACCCCTTCACCAGCTTGAGGATATTTAGGATAGTCAACCTTTTCCAAAATATTGACCTCTCACTAGTCATTAAGATAATAGGAATTAAAATTAATAGAAATATTTTGAAGTGTGAATAAATAATTGCTTACCTTGGTCCTTTACACTTTCTCTGAAATGCTGAATCCTTTGTTTACTATTGCAAGATTGTAATCTGTAAATCTGGCACTTAAATTTTTTGTAATGGGGCACAATAGACTGTAAAAAATCTGAAATTGTGTTTAAGTTTTCAAACTTTTAATTAACTAAATTGAATTTATATCAATCCATGATTCCAATTTCCATTTTTTGTGAATTCATGGGCTTTTCAAAATACATTAACATCTTGATTTAAGTGTGGAAACATGTTCAATGCATATAAAAATCCCCACGAATATAATGATCATCCACCAACACAATGTAAATTTTTTGGGGCGAAATGGGCTGACTCATTCAATTCATAATTAATAACCATTGGCGAAATAGGATCTGCACGTACATAGTTTTTTTAAAATATCAGGAAAATTAAGAGGTCATTACAAGAACCACATTAGACCGATTAAAGATGAATATACCAGTCAACCACATCAAACAGAAAAATATTATTGGCTATTTGAAAGACTACTGACCTGTTACCATGTTTAATTTGGGCGATTAGGGTGACTGTGGAGCGGGCATGATTCGCTAAAATGTAATTTTAAGATTCCTAAAATTTGCCAATAGTAAAATATTCACCTCTAAAAAACAATCTATAATCCTCCTCTATTTTTCTTTTATCACAAAATTCATTTCATCTCATAGGCCTTATTTTACCTCTTTTTGGCCTAGGAATTCAATCTTTTTGTCAGAATCAACTTACAATTTTAATTCTCAAACTATCAGATTAACAGTGACCCATCCCTCAAGATCAACCTATTTCCTTGGGGACAAGGTTGACCTAAGTCGGCCTTGTCCTATACTAGGCCAAACCAAGTCATCCTTGTCCTAGGGGCTTGATCCTATATTTAGGGCTTGGGTGCAACTCGATGGAGATGAAAGGTTTTTAGATTTGTGGTCGGTTGTTCAATGGTGACTCTCAAAATCACTATAAAAGAAACCTAATTGCTTCATTTTGTCATAAGGAAATCAAGTTCAAGGTGAAACCCCTAATTTGATTACTACAAGAAATTGCAAGGTGGGAGCCCAAGTTTGATGGAATCCATTGAAGAAAGGGTTAGCTATTGAATACTTAATTCAAGCATTAAAATCAAGCATCTACAACTTCATTCAAGCATTCAATACATCATTCTTTACATAATGGATTTTCAAATGGATTGTGAGGATGGCTAGGTGTACTTTTTCCCTTAGGGGCTTGGTATGATTTATTTTTTATTGTCAGATCTATGCATTGATGCTTCATATTTATATGATTTCAATCAAAAATTGTTTTCATTTTACATGCTAGGGTTTCACTCTACCACACATTGGGTTACATCTAGGCATTTACTTTGGTATTTTATCTCATTAGCATTCTAGATATACTTTAGATTTATGAGCACATCACACTTTATACATTCTAATGGCTATCCATGGAGGTGGGAATCACCAAAATGGGGGGTTGACTAAGGGTAACCCATATATAGACACCCCCACACACACTTTTTAGATTTTAAAGTTTCAGAAGTGCATATTTAGGTACAAATCCAAAATCAGGACATTCAAATTGTTCTAGATCCATTCTGCATTTTACCCCAAAAAGTCTCTAGACAAGGCCGACTTGGTTTGACTTTGTCTAAGACTAGGTAAAATTAGTTTGACCTCATCCTTTTGCAGATCAAAAATTTCCAGTGTAGACTGTATCGGATTCCAGGTTGCCAGTTCTAAGAAAATTACAAAATTTAGGATTCTGACAGTCGGAAAAATCAAGCTCAAAGTGTAATCTTCCACTTCAATTTCTAGGTTCACACATTTTTATCCCTACTTCCTTTCATTTACTTTTCATAGATCTGATTTATCACTCATATTTACATATCATTTAAAATTTCTATTGTAATCAACCAAATCCAACCCTATAAAGCATAGATCTCGATTTGGCATCCTTACTCACTAGGTTGTGCTTACCAAATCTATCTTGTAGGATATGGTTTTATATTCTAATGTATAATAGTCATTCATGATTTGGTGAGTGATCTATATCCTATAATTTCTCACCTTTTCCTATTATACATTTTGGTGAACCTGAACCTTTCATGTATTATACCTTTTGTGTTGGTTAGTTATATCTTGCATCCATTTCAACAATCTCAAAAAGAACAAAAATATTATCATTTACTGATTAGATTTACTTTTCACACATTGCATTATCTTAAACTTATCTTTTTATGCTCTCATTATATTGTCTATTAGTTACTCTTTATTTCATAACAAAAAGAAAAAAGAACAAAAACATTGTTAGCTTTCATTTTCTTGCATTTTATTTACACTTGAAAAATACAAAAATATTTTCATTTTATTTGTCTTTATCTTGTTTCAAATATGTATAATATATTTATCAATGAGTATTTTGATGATTCATTTAGTATTTACGATGTTAGGAACCCTCATGAGGTGCCTAGTAGTGAAGATTATGTTATGACAGGTGAATTCTTTGATGACTCCATCTCTACTAAATCTTCCTCTACATCTCTTCAACCAACCTTTTACCAAAAATTGCTTAAATTTCTTCCTTTGAGTGATTTTTTTTTCAACATTGAAACACCTTAAGTAGTTGTCCACTCTCAACCTACCATAACTAATAAGCCTATTATAATTATTAAAATTTATCCTCAACAATCTTCTCCTCAAACTTTTACTACACCTTTGACTATGATCAACAAAGTTCTTTTCAAACTTTGAACAAGCCTATTATAAATATGAAAGGAAAATATAGAAATTGCTTTGGAGTTTATTAGGGAATATCATGCAATGGAATATACCTACCATAAAAGAAATAATCCTCAACCTACTAATCTAATTTTTCCATATTCTTTACCACCTTCTCAACCTATGATTCCTCCAACACCACACTTACCTCCCAATCTTGGAAAGGAGTATGATTTGGTAGAAAAATTATGTGCTAATTGTGATAATATTTCCCTATGATAACTACTTCAAACTTCTCCTACATATCATAAAGACTTGCAAAAACATTTAAACATTCTTCCAAATTCTCCATCTAATCAAGATAACATCAATTCATTTTTAGAATGTATGCATACTATGCATGTTTGTACACAATTTGTTTTCACTCAAGATGTTTTACCCTCTAAAGAGGTTCAAGATACAAATGATGCCCTTATGGTGGGTATCCTTATCAATGGAAATATCAATCGTAGGACCTTAACTAATAATGGATTTGACTTAAATTTTTGTATTGTGGACACGTTGAAAGAAATCAAAGTTGATATTTCAACTATTAAACTTGATTTTATTCCTATTCATGGATTTTATAATGTTTCTAAGAAGATATTGGGTATAATTAACTTTCCAATTGAGTTAGGTCTCATTATTATAGACACTCATATTCATGTGATACCCAGGCCTCTAAATTACAATATTATTTTGGGTAGACCTTGGTTATATGCTATGCATGTTGTTCCTTCCACTCTTGATCGAAAAGTCAAGTTTATCTATAAAAATTTGATGTACACTCTCATGTCAGATGATAGACCAAATAGTTGTTTGAATGGTGAATCAACCACTAAACCTATGTATATTCAAGAAAAACAAGATCAAGAACCTAAGGATGATCCTTATCTTACTAGTGTCCTTTTGGATGATGATTGAGGTCCTTAGATTTCACACCAACTTATATTGGAGAGTACAAAGTGCCAAAATTTGAACACCAACAACCTAAACTTCAAAAATAATCTATAACATCAACTCCTCTTTATGACGAGCTTAGTAAAAAATTTGTTGCTGCTTCCACCAATGAATCTTTAGAAACTATTAAACCTGATTTTTATGGCATAGTGACTCATCAAGCACCATAAACTCTTTCATATATGGCTTCTCATTATGGTTCAGCTTATCATTTATTAGAAAAATATGGATTCAATGGAAATCGATGTGGAAAATATGAACAAGGAATTCAAGTGCCCTTAGATAAAAATTTACATGAACATTCTTATGGACCTTTGAAAGTTGTGAATCCTCATCTCATTGATTTTGCTCAAAAATCCTCTTTCAATGCCTTTAGTACCGATGATGCTTTAGCTGAATTCTTGGGGGCATATGATGATCTCCCTCCTTTTCATCATAATAGGAGATTACCTTATTGTTTTAATTTTGAAGAATACTTTGGGAAATAAACTATTTATGAACATGATCTCCTTTTTCCTATGGACGTCTCTAAAAAATGTAATCTTTTGATTACTAATACCATTGATATGAAAATGGATCCTTATAACTGAAAAAGTCAATAAAATTTGAAAATTCTAGATGAGGATGAAAAGAAAGAGCTTACTTCTCTTCTTATCTAATTTTCTAATGTCTTTTATAGGGCTTATTCTGATATGCATGGTATTGACCCTAAAATTTTCATGCATAATGTTGGTGCTCAAATCGACAGATTGGATTTCCTATGGAATTGCCAATCCAATGTTGGGAAACCCAAGTGATTTAGCCAACTAACAAGTCACAACCAAGGCAAGGTTGGAACTTCTACAATTCTGGCTCTGCAAAAACCAAGGCTGGTAGGCCTATACCTTGACTTATCCTTCAAGTTACAAGGATTTTTATAGAAGGTAAGGAACACTTCAACCTTCTCTCTCAAGTATGGAAAGGAACTTTAAATAAATCTAATAGAAAGCAATATATCGTGAACTGTAAACTAAAATACTTTAAGTAATTGAAAGAATGTTTAGTAAATATGTATGAAATTTGAAATGAATAGATAGATAAGATAGCACAAAACTATAAATAATGAACTGAATAACTATAATCCAAATAATGATTAGACCAGTGCCTTATTCTACCATGGGCAATAGATTCAAGATCATTCCAATCTTATGTTCAACCTCAGAGATAGTTTTACAA
>MU227284.1:1646027-1663027 GCA_018584345.1 Thuja plicata
GCACATCAAACTATCACTTTGAAGAAGTTCTATTGGTTTATCCGAGGGACTAATTGTAAAATGATAATGAAACTATTACACATGTGAAATAAAAAGGACTTATCTTTATTGATTTTGAAAAAATAGTTCATCCAGGTCCATGTTATAGTTGTTGATCCAAAACTATCCAAATATGTGAAATTGTATTATATTGTATTTTCTTCTCTTTACATTTTACATTATGTATATATATATATGTGTGTTTGAGTGGCTTTCACACCTCTTTACGGTGAAAAGACACAACTCTTATTACAAATTATTTTGAAAAAACAATAAAATAACTAAAAAATAACTACCTAACTTTCGGATTTGACTTTGGTAGAAAATCAAAAACACCTCGTGAAAAGCTAATATTTCTGCTGGAGATAGGAAATTTGATTTCCTGAACTGGATCATTTTTAGATTTTTAAAATTTGACCATCTTTATCCTCTGTCGGCATCATCTTTGTAGTAGGTCAAAATTCCAGCATTTCCTGAAGGCTTTGATTAGTTAGTTCTATTTATTTGTTTCATAAAGCATCCTTCCTTAATCCCTCAACTTTTAATTGAAAATTAATATAATTTTGAATCCCATTTCATGTACTCCATCATATCATCAATTATTGGGAATAGAGTTTAGGATGCCATTTTTTAGAGTTTTATCACTTTAAAGGACTCCAAATTTTTCCAAAAATTTAGAGCTCCAACACATAACATTGTCCTTCTTCCTAATGTGAAACCAATAAAACAAAAAATATGCAAAATGAATCCCAGTATTTATTTTCTTGTGAAAGTTGAAATTGAAAAAATCCTTTATGTGGGCTTTATTCGTCCAACTGATTAGTCTCCTTGGATCACAAGCATTGTAGTTGTATCTGTTGGAACCAGTTAAGTAATGTTTACCATAAGAAAAAGACTGCATGTGTTGTCGAGGAGTGTCGTGTATCATTCAACATTTAGAGAGAATTAAATTTAATACAAGAAGATAAAGATCCTAAATCATTATCATTTCACTATTTTGTGAAGGAGATAGGGGCTTTACGATGAAAAGGCAAAGTGGTCACTATTTCATAAATGGTAAAAAAGAGGGTCATGAAGTGGTGAGAACTTAAAATACGAAAGGAACGTTATTTCTATTTTGCAAAAAGGAATTTCACAAAAAGGAAAACAAAGGTGGTGTGAAATAGAAACATATTTCCATTTTTTTAAGCATTTAAAAGAAGGGTTCCAAAATGACGATGATGTGGGAAATAGGTGTTATTTTTCCAAAGCTTATATGTGAAAGTATGAAAAGGTAATTTTAGACATAGATAATAGTGCTATGCCATAAATGTGTTTAGTGAAGTGATGGTAAGCTAAATATGATTTTATCTCACACACTTGGGGTAATGTCAGTAATTAATAGCATGTCTTCTCGATACAATACATGGAAACATTTTACAAGAGATATATTGTGGAATAGAAAAGTTAAGCCTTAGCTAGAGAAAATTGGAGCAGTCGAGAATTGTAGTGAAGGAAATTCGAACCAAGAAGCTCCAAAATTATTTAGCATTATATAATTGAGTAAGTTAATTTCTTCTTCTCTTCCCTTGTGAATTTTATTTAATTAAGAAATGGATCCTAAGAAAAGAAAGAGGAAACCACTAAGCAAGCTCCTATCAAAATTACCCCACAACAAGCCTTGTTGAATTTGTTATGGGGATCCTTTGATACAGGGAAAAAGGGTATATTTTGGGATTCTTAGAAATAATGTAGATATTTTGAGCTACCAGTGATAGGGAGGTCATTATTTTGTTAGAAACACTGAGAGGGGGGGGGGGGGGAATCAGTGTTTGTCTATTNTGTAGATATTTTGAGCTACCAGTGATAGGGAGGTCATTATTTTGTTAGAAACACTGAGAGGGGGGGGGGGGTGAATCAGTGTTTGTCTATTAATTATAATTCAGGAACTTTAAAATTGAATCAAATAGATAAAAAATGAAGCACAACACATAACACAAGATATGATTATGGGGAAACCTTGATCAGAGGAAAACCCCGGTGGGAATTAGTACCCACAAATGATTGTACTAGTATAATGAACCTATTAAAGTTCCTTTTCCCTGTTAGGAGTAGTCTTTATAATTCAGGTACAATGACCCTATTAGGAGTCTTTATAAAAACCATGTTAAAGGTGGTTGGCTCACTGCTCAATAAGATGAAGGCTACAACCTTCTGATATATGATATACACTATATCAAAAGATGAACTTCTATAATGACACTGTTGTCTGATCAGTTCCATTTATGCACTAATGCTTTGATCTCTTGAAGAATCCTACTTCATACTGATTTCCTTATATTGTTCTTTTGAATATCTTATCTCCTTCTTTTTCATTGACACAATTAATATAAAAGTGCATGTCTAGCATATATACATGCCTGAATAGACGTGACTAAAAACAAGACCTTAGTCGGCCCAAAAAAAACATAAACAACGCTTCCAAACAAATTGTCTTAAGTGTGTTTATATGAATGTTTAAGACATAATTACAAAGGCATTAAAATAGGTGCATAGCCTTTACAAAACAAAATATTATATGATAATCCAAAATCTGAGGTCGGCTCCATACTCTATTTTCTAAACAGTTAGTGGAACTTAATCTTCTTGTAACTTATATGTACTGTCATTTCATACCATGCATGTATAGAGTAAAAAAAAACATATCATAGAGCTTAAGTATGAATTCACATAGTCTGACTTGATCGTATGCACGTGCGCTGGTGCTCTGATCAACTGCATAAATTTGTACTGTTCTATTTTCTATACTTAGCCAATTTTGCTCTTCAAAGTTTACTATCAAAAGTTCATATGACTTTGTTGCCATAATGACAACACAAAATAAGTCATATACACCCTAAGTGTCAACTTTCCAACAATTTCCCCCTTTGTCATTAATGACAACAAAGGAATATGACCAAGTTGCTTAAACTTTGACTCAACACCAAAAATTGTTTTTTATAACTTTGGCTATATAACGTACTCCTTATATACATACATTACTCCCCCTTTGAAATTAATGACAAAGGTGTCAAATTTTGTAAGTCTCTAGGTACTTACTCCAAGTACACATCTGGATAAGCAATCTAAAGATTCTTGATCTCTTGCTGCCAGAATGCCTTCAACACATCAATAGTCTAAAGATGGGTGCATAGTGCATATGTTAGCTTCTTCATCTTTGTCTTATACATGCAGGGTCCTTGATCATATGTGACAATGGTTGCATCTATCTATTTTTTGTTCTTGTTCAAAATAGCTAAGGAAGGTGCAAGTGCATTTCTCAGTTGGGTTTGCCTGATCCTTATCTTGGTGATCTCCATCTTAGATTTTTCAATCTTGTCTATCTATCCTTGATAGATATTGTTGTAGATATTGATGTCTTGGGATGATGTTTCAACTGATTGCCTTATGTTATCAACCAAGATATATACCTCCTCAATCTTCTTGATGTGCTTAGAAGTGAGTTTTCCTCTATCCATACAATTTGCTATTACTTTCCTACCTTTTGATGCTAACTCTTTTAGAATTTTCTAACCAATCTTCAATGAATTGAGATCTAAAGAGAAGTTCTTTACCAATTCATCCAATCTTTCCTTTTTGTACTTTTCCTCTGCAGTTATAGTAGCTGAGTCTATTAAACTTGTGAAGTGTGCTTTGAAGCTTGTTAAGATGCTATCAACATCATCAACTGACTCAATTTTAGCCACTTTCTTATCTACTGGCACTAAGTCATTCAAAATGTTCACTCCCTCTAGAAAGAGAGGGTTTCTCATAACTTGTTTCTCTTTGGATTTCTCCATGGCTAAGACACTGATCTTGATCAAATCTTCTTCTCCCCATGCATCTAGGCTTGCTGAGTCAGGGGTTAAACTTGACAACAATGAAGTTGATGGTTGAATAGATGGAGTGAATATAACATTTGACTAGTATCCATACATTCACTTTTCATTGGGATCTCCATAACAGGTGGTTCATTAGATTGATTGTCTTCTTCATTATTCAAATCTGTTGAATCTTTAGGAGGAGCTTCATCTTGCTGTAAGGAAGTATTATCAGTGCATACCTTCTATGTCTCTTCAGTGCTAAAAAATGCTTTTTCTAATTTGTTCATGTCATTATCTGAAGTTGTCATGGATATCTTAACATCATTGATCACAATGGTTTCTTCTGAATCTTTGGCTGTACCAGAAGGTGATGAAACTGTGGGCATTGAATATTGTGGACATGTCATAGGTGCATTTAGAATCATTGGTTCTTTATCTTGTTTGGGAGGGACTAGAGTCACTTTAGCTGTAGGAACCGTTGATGGCTACATGTGTCTATCCAAAAATACTTGTTCAAATGCTTTCTGAGTCTCTTTACCAACCAATTCATACTCTTTGTTCATAATATGAAGAGTTCTTGTTTTGGTTCTAAGATGAGGTTTTACCAAATCTAACAGTATTGCTTTCTCATCATGTGAGAAAATAGGGAGAAGATTGTCTAATTCTTCTTCTCTAATCCTCATATCTTCCTCTATTTCTTGTCTTTTCAATAGGTCTAGTATGGTCCATACTTTGTCTAGTATTACTGTCTTGAGTTCCAATACTGACCTCTTAACTTGATCATGAGAGATAATCATAGAGTGAATTTTTGATTTATCTATCTCTTGGTACTTGTCATAGACATTTTTAATAGAGTCTAGTCTTCCTTCATTAACAATTTTGTTCCTTAAGACTATCAGACTAGTTCTAAATCCTACCTCAGGAGGGGCTTGAGTGTTCTTTACTTTGCTCCTTGTTTTCCTTGAGGATGGGTGACCTATGGGAACTTTCTTCCTTCTTTTGGTCAACTTTCTTGGTACTGAAGGTGGGGAGGATTCCAAGTCAGTAGTGGATGGCGCAGATGTACCTTCATCAGATTTATTCTTCTTTTTGGGGATATCATCAAATTTTTCTATTTTCACTTCTGTAGGAGTTTGTTTAATCTCTCTTGCAATTTTAGCTTCCCTAGCTTTGTCTAGGTCTTCTTGTGTGACCCCATGAACCTTTAGGATGTTAGATTTAATCCTTGATGCCTTCCTTTTTTTTTGGTACTGTATAAGACAAAATCAACTTGATTTGTCTTCTCTCTGTATGTACCTCATCTTGGCTCATTTGGATCTTTAGGTGCAGACAAAAGAACTTGTGCATATCCTTCCAACACATGTTCTTCAACTTCATACCCAAGTGGATGAATCCATTTTATTATTGGCTCAACTTATTCCATGAAAGTATAGTTAGTTTCCACCATGAAGCATATGGTGTCCTTGTATTTATCAACTATGTTTTCTGATATTCTAAACCTCTTCTGCATCTTGATCCTGAATGTTTTAATCTCCATGTCCATAGAATTCTTTGCACTGCTTTCAGATGTAGCCTTTAGTGAAATTTGGTACATAGTAGGTTTACTCCTATCTAGGTAAAGATTAGAGACTTTACCAACAATGTGGAAGTAGTAGATAATCAAAGAGCCAAATCTGAATATTTTTCTCTTGTCATACTTGATAGCTCTAATATTCTCAATCAGTTGTGTGCGCAATATCTCACAGAGATTATACTAAGTGTTATCTTTATCCATCCTTATTGCTGCCATAAAAATATCTATGGACACACTATTTATCCTGCTTGTGTGCTAAAACTTGTAACCAAGTATCATTGTGAGGAGTTTGATGTCTTCTTCCATAAATGGGATCAACAGTCATCCCGTGCTTATCACTTTTGGATAAGCATGCTTGTTCAACCTGTTTCTTTACATATTTACCAGTAGGAAGAACTAGTCCAACCTTAGGGAGTCTAGTCATCTCATGAATAAGATTAGCAGTAATGCAGAAAGGAACTTCGCCAATCCAATATAGATCGTCATGTATCCTACTAAGTAGGATTTTAACCCATTCTGGTTCATATAACTCATGTGCATTTGAATACTCAAAGATAGGGTTATCAGTGAGATGCACATATTCATCCTTGAATGAATAATTTGGTTTCATCATTGATGCCATAAGATTTTCTAAGCTATTATCCCCAACAGTTTCCTTCTTACAATAGATGTATGCACAAATGTCTTCTACATGTATGAATCCTAGCGGAGTCTTGGAGAATGCCCCTTCTACATCATCTAGTACAGACTTGAATGGATGCTTCTTAAACACATATCTCTTCTTCTCAGATATGTCAAGCACTGTAGGAGTAGCCATTACTTACTTGTTACTCGCTTAAGTAGGATTTCCAGAGATTTTGAAATGACATGTCCGCTAGGGTTCCGTTTAAACTTTGATTCACCTTGCTAACCAACCAATGGTTATCTTGTTGATGCTTTGATGTTAAAATCTCCTATTCTCTTTTAATTCTCAATCTCTAATGCAAAAGTGAAGATGAGAGATCTCTTTACTAACTTATATAAAATTTACTGCATTTAATGTTTGTTGCCGTAACACGGTTTACATTGAGAATTTCAATATTTTCTTCTGTCCAAATTCAAGCTATGCATCCATGCATACTTCCTCAATTCATCACCAAATACATGAATCCATAGGCACATACTCATAGGTGAGTATACCAGCCATGCTAGGGTTCAGAGCTAGAATAGCTCCCCCTAAGACCATGATGGTCATCTAACTAGAAGTAGAAGGTGCATCCACTATGTATGCATCTACTACCTTGTTCTCATCAATATCTTTCTTTACTTCAACCCATATTTTACCTAAATATTTTTTAGCTTTTACAAACTTGACTTCACTAGATTCTTCAAATTATGATTCTTTAGGCTTCTCTTGTTTTTGCGTTCTGGATCTATAGAACCTTAAGATGTGTCCAGCTTTTCCACATGAGTGAAAAATGATTGGAGGTCTATTGATATTGTTTATCATGCTGCACTTCATGGATGTGTGTCTATTATAATTACATATCTGACATGTAATGTTCTGATAGTTTCTCTAAGGTTGATTTCTCTGATTGGGTTGATTCAGATTTCTTTGATTCTATTGTGACTGATTTCTTTGACTTATTTTGCAATGAATAGCCCTGTGACCAAATTTATTATAGGAGTAACAATAGCCAATTAAAGGTCTTTCCTATTTACAATCTCTTTCCAAGTTTCCATTCTTGTTACAAGCATAAAAAGTTTGGTTAACTAGCTTGTGTTCATCTTTAGGAGGTTGTGTATTATTCTCTGCATGATTCTCAATTTTCTTTGCTTCTGTGGATTCTTATTGTTCTTTCTTTCTTTCTTGCATTGCATTAATTTCAATTTGAGCTACACTGTATCCAACACTAGTAGTATCACCTTTTAGCTTTTGTGCATAAAGTTGTGATTGAATTATGTCAGAACTTGTGTGTAATTTCTCAATTTTCTCTTTTGCTTCTGTTAATTCAGATTCAATCTTCTTTTTTTTATGTTTTCCAACTCTAAGATCTTCATATTTTCTTGCATAAGTTCATCATCTAATTGTTTTCTTTCTTTGGTCTTTTCTTCAATAGTTGTTAGGCTATCTGTAAGTTATTCATTTAGATCCTCAATCTTATCTTTCAAAGACATGTTCTCTTCATTTAGCTTTTTGACCATTTTCCCCAAATCATTTGTAGAGAAATATTTCAAATCTTTCCTTAATTTTTTGATAAGTATTTGGGAGCTATCAAATTTTTGTTTTAGTTCTTCATTTTCTTTTTCAGATCTGTCAAGATCTTAAAGGGCTACTTCAAGATTATTTTTTAGATGTTTTGATTCTACTGAATCCATGATCTCCTCAAGTGGTTAAAATTTCTTTCAGAGGACCAAAGCTCTGATACCAATTGTTAGAAACACTGAGAGGGGGGGGGGTGAATCAGTGTTTGTCTATTAATTATAATTCAGCAACTTTAAACTTGAATCAAATAGATAACAAATGAAGCACAACACATAACACAAGATATGATTACGTGGAAACCTTGATCAGAGAAAAACCCCGGTGGGAATTAGTACCCACAAATGATTGTACTAGTATAATGAACCTGTTAAAGTTCCTTTTCCCTATTAGGAGAAGTCTTTACAATTCAAGTACAATGACCCTATTAGGAGTCTTTACAAAAATCATGTTAAAGGTGGTTGGCTCACTACCAGAGCTCACTGCTCAATAAGATGAAGGATACAACCTTCTGATATCTGATATACACTATATCAAAAGATGAACTGTTGTAATGACACTGTTATCTGATCAGTTCCATTTATGCACTGATGCTTTGATCTCTTGAAGACTTCTACTTCATATTGATTTCCTTATATTGTTCTTCTGAATATCTTCTCTCCTTCTTTTTCATCGACACAATTAATACAAAAGTGTATGTCTAGTATATATACGTGCCTGAATAGACGTGACTAAAAACAAGACCTTAGTCGGCCCAAAAATAGCATACACAATGCTTCCAAACAAATTGGCTTAAGCGTGTTTACATTAATGTTTAAGAAATAATTAAAAACTCATTACAATAGGTGCATAGCCTTTACAAAACAAAATATTATACGCTAATCCAAAATCTGAGGTCGGCTCCATACTCTATTTTTTGAACAGTTAGTGGCACTTAATCTTCTTGTAACTTATCCATAATTTCATTCCATACCATGCATGTATAGGTTAAACACAAAAACATATCATAGAGCTTAAGTATGAATGCACATAGTCTGACTTGATCATACGCACATGCGCTGGTGCTCTGATCAACTGAATAACTCTGTACTGTTCTGTTTTCTGTACTTAGCCAATTTTTCTCTTCAAAGTTTACTGTCAAAACTTCATATGACTTTTTTGCCATAATGACAACACAAAATAAGTCATATACACCTCGAGTGTCAACTTGCCAACGTATTTTGGTATTTTTATTATAATAGAGTGTTGAAAGAGCCTAGCTCTAACCCTTGGAGACAAAACCTAGGAAAAGTGATTGTGCCAAATGTGTTCATTGATGTAAAATTTATTGAAGTTTTAGCTTTGCACTAAAAGATAGAAACTAGAACAGTGAGAAGAATGGATGGTCATTCCTTATTAGTTATCACTAAATCATGCATCTAGGAGTGTTTTGGATTAAACATTCAAACCCTAACAAAAGTGGATAGAGAGCAATTCCTTATTGACTATGAAAGAATGATTAGGAGCATGGGATATACAGAAGTTACATTATTTATGTCAAGGGAAGGTGGAAACAGGATAGTAAAGCTCATTATAAAGGGGCCATATAGTTTTATGGATTTCTCCAAAAAACTCATTTTGCATGGGCGCAAGTATGTGCACATGATGCTAAGGCTAAAATCCAACTTGATTTAATGTGTTTGGAAATGAGGATTCAAAATCATATTTTTTGTTTTGAGTTTGATATAGATTATGAGATATAAAATATCTTTCATAAATAGTTAATATAATGGGAAAGAATGAGGAATTTAAAAAACTATTCTATGTTATGCCTCCTATTATTTCAGAATTATTCTATATTTAGTCACTCGATGGATTTGACCACATTGGATAAAAATGGTACAAGATTACCTATTCAGTTATGGTTCAGAACATGGGAAAGAAATAGCAGAGACTGTAATTATAGGTTTTTCATGATGATTTTATAGTACAGACACAAAGATCTTTTGGTATTTCAGTCAAAAGAGTTTCTCTGTGAATTAGGTCAATTTTGAGACCTAGGTAATACTAACTTGAAAAAGGCTACAAAGATAATTTTTCTAATGTAATTTAAAAAGAAGATCATACTTTGATCAAGGTATATGGATGCATACAAAGGCCTCACATGATATCTTGTTTTGAGTCTGAATGAATCACCTTCTTGAAATTCATATGGAAGATATTATGGTTTGAAAAGGAAATAAATTCTCCTAGGAAGCAAGGGAATTTCATGCCCCATATGGTTAGGCTTGGAGGATTGGAAATTGGTTCAGCCATGCTGGAATAGTTACAAGATTATTTGAATAAAAATTATAGGATGGAGCAAGGAGAAGGAAGATGTTATGATCCAGAGGGATATATCAAGTATTTTGTTCAATTATACAAGCATCAATTTGATATGCAAGAAGATGCAGGAAGGAACTTAGAAAACCCTTTTGATGTAGTGTAACAATGGAGGAAGTGGAATATATTGAAAAGGATAGAAGAGGAAATAGTTAAGAAGGGATTGCCTAGGTTTCATGGGGATCAAGAGAATGTGGTTAGTAGAATGGAGTTGTGTCTCAAAGATTTTGAAAAATTGTTAGGTAAATCTATGGAGGACTCATCCTCTAAGAAGGAAAAAACACTTAAGAGGTGAAGTAAAGTGATCATCAATAATTGAGACCCATAATCATCTCCCCCTAAGAAGAAAAAAGAAAATAACACCACTCCAATGATCCTACTTGATGACCAAGTAGAAGAAATTGGGGAATATGAAGAGGCAACATAAATTCTTAAAACTTTAAGAAAATAAATTGTAGAGCTTTCATCCCGTATTCATGGATATGAGGAAAAAATAATTGAAGGATATGATCTTGTTGATATGGATGATGAAAGGGAAGCCATCTCAATGTGATTCACTACTAAAGATGAATTTGTGCATTCCCAAGAATTTGGGGACTTTGTCTTGAAGCTAGAGATGAGATATTTTGAGGAAAATAAGAAATTGAGATTGATGGGAGTAGAAGAGTCTTAACATGAAGAGATTATAAATAAATTTCTCAAATAAATGAAGCTAAATAAATTCAATTATACCTTGGAAGAGGCTAGAGAACTTATTATGAAAAGTAATATGTTAATTGTCCTAGGCCTTTCACTCAAGAAAGTTTTCTTACATGATCAAGTTAGGAAACAAAATGACCCTAACTTAGTGGATGAATTTGATTCATAACATAAAATTGTGGGGTCGGGATATAACCCAAAAATAGAAACATTAGCTATGTGGATCAGTTTTAAAGGAGACAACAAGCCTAAATTAATTTATATAGAAAAGGGTAGTGATGAATGGCCATAGTAAAAAAATGGATGATACAAACCCCTTATCAGTAGCCACAAAGTTAATGTACAAGGAAATGTTTAATAAAGATCAAGTGAATCACCTACAGGAGAGGTTGAGTTCTCTCAGAAAAGGTAAATTGAGATGAAAAAAGTGATAAATGAACTATATATGAAGAATGTTGCATTCAAGGAAGAAATTAAAAGCTTAAAATCTAAGGATAAAAATAAAGCTATTATTGTACTCTAGGGAACACAATATAAGAAATTAGAGGATGATGTAATGATAAAAGAAGTGCCCGTGGACTCAAAATCCATTTTCAACACTTTAGATTAGGTTCTTTCTTTCAAAGTAGATCTGGTGATCAACAAATGTGATGAGTTATATCATGGATATCATACCTTACTAACAATGTTGGATACTTTCAAAAGGAATAAAAATAAACTTAGGGATTTTCTAAGAAGATGGATTCCATCTCATTTAGACCTCAAGAGATTATGAGAAGTTACTCATAGAGATTTGAATGCTCCTGAAAAAATAAAAGAAGTTTTGGAAACACTTGACACCATTATTGAAGAATTGCGATATTTTGAATCAGAGGAAAATAGGATTGAACAAAAGTTTTCTTCCTTTCAAACAATCAAGCACTTGAATATACCAGAATTCATAGAAAAAGAAGGCATAGAGAAAATTTTTGAGGAAAGGAAGATAGAATACAAGGATATGGTGTCTAGGATTATCACAGATTTAAAAGAAGATAAAGACTTCAATGTTTCCAAATTCAATACATTCTGAATAGGGCCATTACATATGAAAATCAATTTGCAAAGTTTCAGATTGAATTTAGGGAGACTACAAGTAAGAGGTGGAAGGACTTCTTGATGAATATCCCGAATGTTCTTGATTACTCCTGGCCAACACATGCAAAATTTTTAGGACGGGTTGGTAAGTATTTGGAGCCGATTGAACTATATATTATAGTTCTTGTGAATATATCTGAAGGTGATTATCTTGTTGCTGATTAATTTTCCATCAAGTTTAATCATGTGTTGTTATTTTGATACGTTTTATTTTTAATTTTAAAGGCTTCAATTGTTAGCATTAGGATTATAGTACAGAAGGGACATTTTGGAACAATCCTAAGCTTGTTCCACCCCTTTGTTTTGTATAAAATAGGGATACCAATAACATTTTAAGAGGAAGATATAGATATAATTTTTGAGAGTAATTAATTATGGAAATGGGATACAACTAAAATCAAGACGTTATGTACATATATTTTTTATAGTAATATAAATACCTCTATTTTTTGTCCATTTTGGAAGCTTGAAGATTATTTTTGTTTGAACTGGTCTTCTATGATTATTGGTTTTAAATCAGTAGTCAAATATTTATGCTCATTGTTTAAGTCACACTTATTTGATTATCAAGGGAATTTGTGAGATTTATTTCCTCCTATCTCTTGTCTAATTGGTTTTCTCATGCAGAAATTAAATTCAGTTAGGCTGATAAGTGTATAAACTTAATAATTTTCAACATTGTTAGGTATGGTTGGTTGATGGTGGATATGATTATATCCATTCCTCTTGTGGGATTTTACATTTAGATAATTGGAAGTACTCTATAGCCAATTTGGGAGGAATGCACTAGTCTTATAAAATCTCATAAAGTGAGTACTAATATTGCTCAAATTATTCATACTCTCATGATATCCTCAAAAGATCAACTCTATTTTAAGTAGTATTTTATATTTACAAAAGAAGCAAGAAGTTACTAATAAATCAATAAAATGAATTTTTTCTCAAGAATTCCTTTCCATCTTGATAAATCTCCTAACTCTCTATATATTTCATTCTTATATAAAAAGCCTCCAACTAACAGATCTAGGTTGACGTATAGGTCTACCCACCTTGGTTCTGCAAAGCCTAAAGTGCAGGGGAGGAGAATCATAATCGATCACTCCCATTTGTTTCCCATGTCAATTGGAAAATACCATAATTGAGTAGGAAAGCACATAGGATTTAAAATTTGTTGATTTGGGCACCAGTAGATTGGCAACGCTACTGGGGAGTTTTTCATAAAAATATTATTGAAGTTTACCTAGAAGCTCTAGTGTTATTACCTGAAAATTGGAATGTTCAATTTGCCCCATCCGAGTCACACAACAAATTGGTGACTCTGCTGGGAATAACATAAGATAAGTACTCTTCTCGGGAGTTGTTCATAAGAATATTTTGAAGTTTACCTAGAATATCTGGTGATAACTTTTAAAAGATTGACAATCAAGTTTTCCTTATCTAAGTCACGCAACCAACAGATTGGTGACTCTACTAGGGAGACATCTTATCAAAATCTTCGGTTATAAATTACTCTTCTAGAAGGAATAATCAAGAAGAAAATAAATAATATTTTCTTCAAAAAGAGGATGCGACTCTAAAATATTTCATGATTAATATTTTTTCCTACAAAAGAGTAAGTAAAAACTCTAGATATTTATTAGTAAAATGCATGTGGGGGTGGAGATCCCTCAATAAAGGACATAATGATTATATTGAGTTAAATCCTAAGAAGAATAAAAATAAGGGATCAACATCAAGAATGAAATTTAAAGGATTTAAGAATTTCCCTGATAGGGAAAGCAGAGTATTCAATGAAGAGGAACCCCAGCATTGATTCATCATAGTCCTGCAAGTAATGATGAAAATTGTAATCCCTTTTCTTGAATAGGCTTGAAAGAGTAGGATCCTCAGCATGAAAAAAAATTATGAAGAATAAGAGGAAGATGACTAGGATCAGCAGTGGGATTATTTCATTCATAAAATGGCCAACCTAGGCTCAAATGATGAGAATATGGATAGAGCTCTTAGAAGGCAAGCAAATGAGGTATTAGAGAAATTGGGAATACGAATGGATGCACTCTCTTCACCAAAAGAAATGACAAATAGAGATGAAAAAATGAGAGATGAGATGATGAGGGAAGAAGGAGTTAGAGAAGAGAGGACACCCAAATATAATCCTCCTTGTAGAAAGAATGGTGAGAAATTTTTTAACATGGGTCATGTTAATCCATTGTTTGAACCAAATACTAGGGAGAAAAATAATAATAATGAGAGAAATGGTCAACCAAGCCAACCAAACCATGGACGAATACATAATGGTGGAAACTCATGACAACAAAATAATAGTGGTCAGAAGAATAGAATGCAAAATGCAGAATACTAGAAATGATAATCACCAGAATGATGGGGCAAGACTGAATAATTTTGGTGGGGGTAATGATGGATTAGGGTATCCATGGTTATTGAAAGATATGTTAGGATTAAGTAATACAGAGAGGGGGGGTGAATCAGTATTACAACACTGTAAACATGAACTTATTAAATTCCAACTTAACCAGATAAATACTGAAATGAAAAGAACATAAACACAAAACACACAACTCATAACACCATGAATTTATTATAGAGGAAACCCTGGCCAAGGGAAAACCCTGGTGGAGATGCTACCCACAAATATACACTAAAAATATATTGTCCCTTTAGGAGACCTAGCCATTTCGGGAGATGATTATTACATTAGTACATTTCCTTGTTATAGTAATACAAATCCTACTAAAGGTATAATGAGCTCACCACTCCTATAATAAAAAATATGATTATATTACAATGATTTTCTCAATAGTGAACAATACAAGCATCTTCTATGCTTAGGTAGTTCCAGATTTAGATTTCATCACCATCTGTCTGCTTTTGAAATCATAATGCATTCATTTATGTATTTGAATCACATCCACACAATCTCTCATCCATACACATACTTCTCTTATCAAAAGCTCTTCATATATATATATATATATATATATATATATATATATATATATATATATATAACCCAGTCAGCTTCCAATTACATCACAAAATGGAATTAATGTACTTATATAAAAATTAATTACCAAGTCAGAAATCATACACTATCAAAACATAGGTAAGCCACAATCTGAATCCAACATAGCATGTTTGAACTTTGTATTATACTCCCTCAATCATCACGACTGCTTATCTACCCTGTATCACTATTACTCTATCTTCGCATGTCTTCAACTATCTGTATCTTATTGTGATTGACACCAAAACATAAGAGACCTTAATGGAAGGTCATACATATCCCAAAATATCTTCTCCTAATCTTGCATGTCTTCATTCTTCATATACTATCTTCGCTGACCAAAATTGTACTACTATACTCTGTAATTCTACTTTCTATACTTATTCATTTTGTAATCCTTAACTCCAAAACTGTGTTTCACTCTAAGAGACCCTCCATACCATATGTGTTTCTATAAATTACAACCCTCAAGTGTTCTAGAATACTCCTGAATGAACCACTTGCCAACAATCTCTCCCTTTGGCATTGATGGCAACACTTAGTGAAAAATGACTAAGTGTCAATACCAAAAGAATATTCATTGTCCTTCTTTATATCCTCTACATATTTTATTCTCCTCTATTTCTTCTCTGTACATTTTTCATATCTTCTCTTCTCCCCCTTTGACATCAATAGAAAAGGTATAAAAAAATGTAGAATACATGACAAAATTGTGCCATTGATTACCAAAAATTATACCATTTTTAGCACATCTTGGAATGAGCTCTCTAAGATCTTCACTTCCTTTGACCAAGTATTCACCAGTATCTAACTCACATGAATCATCCCATTTAGTGCAAATGAAGATGTATGTGTTTCCTTTAGCTCAGTACACATATGTTCTGTGAGGGCCTACACTATCTTCTCCATGTGAGAAAGATGTGTCTCAATAATTGATAACTTAGGAGTGATTAAACTCTTCAGCATACCAAGTCTTCTCACAAATCTCCCTTTCTATGTATCCAAAACACTTAGTTTGTCCAATATCCTAGATACTTCTTTGTCTAACTCCAATATAGAGTGTGAAGAGATCTCATAACTATCCATCATCTTGTCCAAAGTTAGTCTATCTTTTTCTATTACCTCCTCAATGTTCTTCATGTGTATGACATGATTTATACAATAACCATATAACTTCCATCTATGTGATACACAACTCTTTGCCTCAGATTGTTGGAATTAATGGGAAGTAGTACTGAGAGGGGAGGGGTGAACCAATACCTCTAAAACTTTTAACACCTTACACAATTCATCATTAGTAATCTTTCAATTCTAATTTACCAACCATTATTGTTATTCTTTCTTATGTATATATTGTTTGATCATAATCTTAATTAGTTTTCTATCATTTATAGAAACAATCATGAAATTGATAAAAACATAACACAAGATATGGTATCGTAGAAAACTCCTGTCAGGAAGTAAAAACTGTGGTAGGGATGGCACCCACAAAACTTCACTATCTGCAGAATGGAAGGGAGCCGGTTAAGGCTTACAATTTGATCACTTCTGATGATCTACCCTATTAAGATTATTAAGTTGGAGACCTGTTAAGAGCTTTAGCAACACTGATTTAAGTGTGAACTCAGTTATGAGATTTACAATAGGACGGTTAAGCCCACCTTTCTTGAAAGGATTTCATTAGTGTACTACACTTGTTAGAATGAGTAAAAATGTTGACCTGACTATATGCAATCTACTATTGCTGATTTACAGATCCATTAAAGATTTTAAAATAATAATATCACCTTAAGTGACTGATGAATACCTTTTCTCTGTTTGTTGGTAGCCTCTATTCTATTCTCGAAAACTGATTTGATTTTTTTTGTGTTCTTCTGCATGAATTCTCTATCTTGTCTTTAGTTTCTCTTTGTGGCTACTATCTTCATCGATCAACTTCTTTTTTCAATTGATTGAGAATCTATTTATACAAGTATTTGACCTATCTTGGAATTCATGTATTACAATGTTAACTCTTAGATCCAAGGTTTACAACTTGACCTTGATCTTTAGTTTGCATGTTTTAAAATAGTAAAACTAATTAAA
>MU227284.1:1667807-1709736 GCA_018584345.1 Thuja plicata
AGAGGATCCTCTCCTTTATTTAATTCAATTAATTAAATCATTGATTTAATAATCCAACTAACCCCTATTTACTAACACCCATCTTTGTAGTATAATAATCACTTAATTCTTATTAGAAAGTTCCTCATTAATTAAATTTAACTATTGTACACCCAAAAATAAATAAATTAACAAGACTAGTTTAAATAACTATATTCAATTAAATTAGCAAGTCACACATATAACTTAATAATAATTCTATAAAAAAATAAAACATCATTCATTAAAAGAAAATCACTTCTATAAAATAAAACATCTAAAAAGCCATTAAAAGAAAATCACTTCTATAAAATAAAACATTTCTAAAATGGGAAAAGATAAAACAAATGACATTAAGTTGAGAGGAAAAATAAAAAGGGTTTTGAATTTTTCTCTTGCCCTAATCCTAATTTCAAATTAGGGTTAGGGTGAGATTTTTTTCAACACCCAAAACTTGTTTTGTTTTTTCATTTTTTTTTTCTCCCCTCTCTCTTTCCTCTCTGCTATCTGAAACCCTAGTCTATTGAATTTTCTTTCTTTTGTTCTTTTCTTCATAATGTATATTGTAGGTATGAAGATGTGATCTTCATGGAAGGGCTGAATGTATATTTAGATATTTATAAATATATATACACAACATGTATATATATTTATACATGTCAATATATACAAAGATATTATTTTCTTTTATTTGCAGAAGGCTGCAAATCTATCCATGAGCATGGACGTTTTTATTTTTTTTGTTTTAAATAAGTTATTAACCCTGCATTTTTTTATTTATTAGGGAAGGGGTTTTCATTTTTTTTATTTAATGGTGTGTTTGGTGGTGAGAGATGGTGTGGCTGTTGTAGCAAGACGCAGCCGGCTCACCCACAGTCCACGACTTACAGCTGTGGCTATGGAGTGGGGGTCAAGGCTGTCATAGGGGCCAAACCCCTCCATCCACCTCCTTCCTTAAAGGAAGGGCGGTGGAGGTGGGGGTGTGATGGATCCCGCCACCATTCCCCTTCCCAACCTGCGCGTGGCTGTAAAACAAAATACAACAAACATTTTTTATATTTTTTTATTTATATTTATATGTATAAAGTTCACAGCATCATTTGAAAATAAATATATATTGTTGTTTTTTTTTTATAAACAGCAAACAACATTTTAAAAACTCATGATGTTTTTTTTTTAAGCAGCAAACTACATTTTGAAAACTAATATATATATATATGGAAAATCTCTGCATTAAATGACAGAACGATAAAATAAAATGACAGAAATATTTATATACAAATAAACTAAAATAGATATATATTATTTACATGTAAGGTTACATTTAGTTAAAATCAGACAACATTAAAGATAGGAGTAAAAATACATATATATGTATGTAAAAGAACTTTTACAAATACCTATATGAATAATTTTTTAAGAGTTCCTACGATTACTATGTATTATTATTTTTTTAAATAAAATAAATGGGAGAGATTTCTTATTTTCTTATAAGAAACTTTTAAAAGAAACATACACAAATGTATATAAAATTTTGCTTTCAAATATGCTCATACATATGAATGAGATAATACATCAAATAACTTCTTTGTAAATTTCTCCTTTCAAAATATATATTAAATGCAATGTTTAATGAGAAATTTCCTCACTAAACTTTCTTTATAACACCTACAGAACTTAAATCTATCCTTCATAAATTTACAAGGCTTTCTCTTTCTTAAATGAAGATTCTCAATACTAATACAAAATTCTTTTTATTACTTTACATAGACATTTCAATGCTTTCCTTTTTTACTTTATATACTCAAGTGTAAAAATCCTAAAATCTGAAACTTCATATAGGCTAACAAATTTTCCATATTAGGACACATGGTTATGATTTTTTAGCCTCATGACTATTACATATTTTCTTCCTAAACAACATGTTTTCAAAACAATAGACTCATATGCTTTTACAAGAACAAACTATAGAAAGTGAAATCTTCATTTTCTTCCAAGCTCAAACTTTAGTCTCCAAAAGAGCTCCAAGCAACTATAATTTGCAATAGAAGGAAAAACAAAAAGACCATGAGAAGCTCACCTCCCAGCCTAAGCCTCTAAGAAGCCACCCTCGAGCTTGGGGAGCCAAGAATAGGCAGGTAACACTCAAGCAAAAAACAAAAAAAAATAGCAATAACAAAAACAATAATAACAACAATAAATTCCCCCCCTAAGGCTTAACACAAGGAGCTTTTATACAAGCTTCCCAAGGGTGAAGGTGGACCAAGTACCCTAATGGGAGAATAAGACAAATACAAGGTTACAAACCTTCAACAAGGCAAAATTCTCACATCTAAAAAATATAGTATAACATCACATCTCCCATAGCATGCTCATCCAAGTGGCCAACATCCTTATGACCCCCAAAGCACAAATGCTTCAAGCCTACCATAGACCCCATAATCCATGGTGCATCCCTCTCTCCTCAGGAGAGAGACTCTACACCAAGAGGGCTGTCATCTTCCCTTCACCCTCAAGGCTACTCTGCCCTCCCAAGGGTGAGTTTGGCCTTGCACAATCCCATACAAACAACATTTACTACACACCTTTTACAAACACAATAAGAACTAAACATAACAAGAGTACAACATCAACATGATACAAAAATAACATATCTACACATTATGTCATTATAAAAAAAAAAAAATTATTTCTTCCTTCCTTCATGGATCCATATGCAACAATCACCATTAATAGAGGAGAGAGAGCTTGGAGCTACCAACCTTGATACTAGAAGTTATGGTAAGATTTGTTTAAGCTTTTATCCTTTTGTCTATTTTTCCAAAGTCTTCCCTCAGTCACTAGTTGTCTCTAAAGTTAGAGAGTGGGTGTTCAAACTCTCCAACATGGAGAGTCCCCACTAACTCATGGGGAAAAGGAAAGCCTCCTATTGGTCTCTCTTCCCTAAGTATCTTACAAATTTTCAAAAATGGATCCAAAAAGGGGAAACTCAAAAAGGTGAGTAAGGTCTTTGCATCAAAATGGAAGAGTGGTCTATCCAAGATCAAGCTTTCCAAAAGTTGATTTTCGTCCAACTTGGGAAACCAACTTTTGGAAGGGTCTCTTGGTCAACCAAAGGTTATCCTAGGGTTAAAATGACCCTTACCCATAGGTATAACAAGTGGGCTACCTAAAAATGACCCTAACACACCCCTAGACACTTTTCTAACCCCCCAAAAATCCACTAAAAACATACTCACGAAATTCCATTGAAGTGACCACACCTCCAGCTCTCTAATCAAGGAAAAATATATGGGGATCTACTTGGTACTATTCTAGGTAGATGGACACCCAATCCCCATGTGGACATGTCATGGTATTAAGTACATACACAAGTGTCAAGTGATACATACAAACATTTACACATCACTAGACACATGTCATATCCATTTGGGCATAAAACACAAAGAAATAAAATATGAAAATAACATTAAGAACTAAATACAAACAATCCAACATTTACGTTTACAAATAATGTCACAATACAATGAGGTCTTGTCTCTCATTATATGCAACCTTGGCTTTAACTAAATTCACATATACCTATGCTTGGTTCCCCGATTTATTTTCATGGTTAAATTCCCTGCACACTAAAATCGAACATCAGTAGTCCAAGGAAACAAATCATACATAAAATTGATATACATAATGAAAAAAATTCCAACACATGTCATTTACAACCTATACCACATAATTCCCCAATAATTGCAAAATAGTATTCCCAAATCAATTCTCTCATGAAAACATTGGTACACATCGAATCATCATATAATTTTAATTGTCATCAGTATCGATTCATAACGCAATTCACATCTCAGTGCAGTTAATCCTAATTGTGTCATCTTAATGATAATCTAATCCTACTCAACACAGTGCATATAATGATAATCCATCATAACATTTTCATGTTGGCCCTTTAATTTAACCAATCTAATATTTAATTGCAATTCCCTGTTAATCATTAAATGATCATCTCTACATATAATCATGACTCAACTCAAATGATCAATTCATGTTCTTATAAAAATAACATATAAGCACCTATCATTTATCAAAATCATAACTTATCCATTGTGAGCATAATTTCCTTATTTTAATTCAATCCATGCTATTCAAACACTTAACTACTGGTCATGAAAATCAATAAATCAATAAGCCCTACTGCAACATAATGTTTTTGTAGAACCATTAACATGAGTAAGAAGATATAGAGTACATCAAAGTCTAGTCTTATCCCAAAATATATAATTCCATAATGTACCATAAAGGGTTCACATAATAGGTCCTTAAGGATAGAGGATTTGTTATGCTGACCCAAGTAGGGTCCCTCTAAAGTTTCAAGCACAACAGTGGGGATAGCCACAAAATGAGAATAAGGATAAATTGGACCGAGTGAGTCACATAAATGCCTCTAACATTATTATCACAACATCACAAGATCATCTCAACCAAGCATATCATAACATATCATAACCTCACAATGCATCTCAAGTCCAAGGAAGGTCTTACAAATTAGTTAGGCACAGATCTCCCCAAGAGTAAAATATCATGAGGGTTCTACAAGGTCTAAAATACAATAAAAAACTCAATCATAAAAGGGAAAGGATGGAGGCTCTACAGATTCTTAACCATTTTATCCTTCTTGTTTATAGTCTTCTTAACTTCTAGGCCTTGTTTTATCCTAGATTTGACCTCGTCATATGTTCCAAACCTTGGTTGTTTCTTATCAATGAGATCATTGATCAGTGTCTCAATAGCACTTGTAGCTTGATCAATATTGATCTCATAGTCTAATGGTGCTAACCAAGCTGTTCTTGGTACAACCAGTTTGATATGTATGTAGTCTATGTCTGCCATGAAACATATATCATCTTTGTGTTTTTCAACTAGTTGTTTAGGAATCCTAGTTCTTTCCATCATCTTTTCCTTGAACTCAAGGAAGTATTCAGACATAACAGACTCAAATTTGTCTCCTAGTGACTTAATTAGTTCACTAATTTGTTGGGTTACTGGTTTGGTAGTGTCCCATACAACTTTTCCTACTGAAGGAAAGTATTCTTGAAAATATAAAAATGTACACATGATAAGTGATCCAAACTTACATGTGTTTCTCTTTGCAGAACTGATTTTGATCATATTCTCATCAAGTTGTTTCAATAGGATCTCACACAGATTTATTTGAATTCCTTTTGTTACAATCTTGTAAGTTGTGCTTACTACTGTTGCAGAAATGTTGTTCATTCTACTAGCCTAAAAAATTTTGTACCCAATAACACATGCACCAAATTTTAGCTCTTCGTCAGTGATTGTGTTCACTTTGAGACCTCTGTTGTCTCCTTCTACATTGGTGAGTTTTGTAACTTCTTTCATGGATGGATGCTTGTGTGCCCTAGGCTTGTCAGTTATCGGATAACCAGTGACAACATGAAGAACATCCTTGGTTATTTTTTTGGGTTGGTCTAGCCATAGTTTTTTGTCATGCATCCTACTCAAGACTAACCTAATCCATTCTATTTTGAATTCCCTCAGGAAATGTAGGGCATTGGTTAACCCTTTGACCTCCAAGTGTTTGTGTTCTTCTTTCAGTTTTCCTTTAGTATCACATAGCTTCTTGAAAGCTTCATCCATTTCAAGATCATCTGTTTCTATGATCTTGCATTGACTATAAGGCCTAAAGTCTTCTATGAGCAAAACCCTAGGCAAAAATTTTGAAAACGCACTGGCTTCATCAGGTTTTGATGCAATTTTTGGATAGATTTTGTACTTAGGTTCTACACATGTGCTATTATTGATCATTTTTACCATATTCTTCTTTTCATTCTTCAACTTAGGAGTTCTTGATGTGGTTGCCATTGTATTTAAAGTTTCTAGGGTTTTCTTGAAATTAGGGCTTTCTTGATAAAATAATGACAGAGATCTTTCGGTGCCTTTGGTACTTGCTTCAATTCACAATAGTGATGAAGGATCTATTTTTTGTGTACTGAATTGATCTGGAGAGGCTTCTTCTTTCTTCTCTTCAATTTCTTGTTTTTCACTCTGCTTTTTCTTCAAATCGCGGGTGAAAAATGAAGTTGTCCCGTTGACTATTTATAGAATTTTTGACCTAAGTCTTTGCAATAAATTCTCACCAACTTTTCAGGATGTGAAGACGGGTTTCATTGGGAGGATGGTTCAAATCATCATCGGTGAAGACATGATGCTTTAGGTAGTTGTTAACCACTTTGATTTTACTGACGGATATCGGTATTCTGTCACGACCATTTATGAACTTTGCTTTCTTACCGACGGTCGTCGAGTTGCTAGTTAACCGACAATTTTTGGTAAGTGCAAACAACTCATTATTGTGTTCACCGATGATTTTTGGTAAGTGTTTACTGATGGTGTTGCATTCTTAGATTGGTAACAAGTAAAGTAATATGCATCTTTGGTTTATGTAGATTTTGACTATCTATCAATTTGTATAATGGAACTGATGCAAAATATAACTTGGCATAGTGCAGTTCCATACTTACTTGTTCAGTTCAAGTGGGGTTGGTGGTGTCCCTGGATCCATTGGATGGGGTGTCACTATTTGCATTTCTTGGTCCAGCTTCATCATTGTTTGAAGCTTTTATCCACATTTTGTCTCTTTCCATATGGATATCTTCAATGGTATTCCCATTTGGATATGTGCTTGTTCTATCAATCGATCTTTGTAGTATTTCTTGAGATGACTAGCTTTATGATAGTGTAAGCATGCCATTCCAGGGTTTGACCAGCCTCTAGACCTTTTGCTCCATGCTCTCATGCAGTTTGTAGCAATGTGACTATATCTACCACATGCTGTATAGTTTGTCCAAGTGTTGTAATCCCATACATATTGATTACCAATTCTCTTTGGTTGATAAGAAACTTCTTTACCTTTTGGCTTCCATGCTTGCCTTTTCTTTTTCCATCATTCTTCAGATGTGTGCCCATTCATCTTGCATGTAGGATATTATTTGTCCATGTAGGTTTCCTTCTTTGTATTTTCTATCTTGCTCTTGCATTCATAAGCCTTATGTCCTTTCTTGTTATATTTATAACAGAATCCTATGAATGAAGATGTAGGTGTAGATTTAGGAGTACCTTTCATTTTACCTCTGCATACATTTGATGTGTTCCCTTTCTTTCCACAGTGCTTGCATGATAGATTTCTTGGTCTTGGATTTTCATAGACATTCTTTGGATTTGATGATTCATCATTTTCGATCAAGCCTATATCATTGTTGTTGTTGACTCTTTGTTGTCCTTCAAGAAAGTCATCCATTCTTTTATTTCTTTCTTTAGCCTTTCTAATAATCTCATTATGTTGTTGCTAAATTCTAACCCCGTGCTTTATCTTTTCATTTTCTTCTCTTAGTTCACCGATAATCTATATTCTTTCAATGAGTTCCACATTTATTCTATTTTCTTCTTGACTCATAAGGATAATCTAATTTGTGAGATCATGGTGATGCTTAGCATGTCTTTGAATTTCCATTTCCTTTTCTTGTAGTTTCTCTGAAATCTTCCTTTTATCATCAATAGCAAGTGTTCTTTCTATTTCATCTTGTCAGGCAGAACTCATCACATCAATCATTCTTACCATCTAGGTCTCTTGACCAATTTGCAGCATCTTTATTTGTTCTATTGGATGTTGATTGATCTCCTTTATATTTGTGATGTTCTCTTCTGATGTATTTGATGTATCACTTGAATTTGATCCTGAAGATTCAAAGAAATCTGGAATCTCTTCTTCTTGATATTCTTTTTCATTGTTTCGGGTAGCCATACCTTTTCTTTCATCTACCAGCTCTCTCATCTTGATTCTTGCTTCTTTATACTATTCATAGAACATATGTATCTCCATCTTTTTGTTCTCAATATTCTTATCAAGTTTGTACTTCTCCATTGCAAGATCTTTGCTCTTAAGCCTTTAAACTTTCCAAGAAGAGACTTAGCCCTGATACCAATTGTTGGAATTAATGGGAAGTAGTACTGAGAGGGGAGGGATGAATCGGTACCTCTAAAACTTTTAAAACCTTACACAATTCATCATTAGTAATCTCTCAATTCTGATTTACCAATCATTACTATTATTGTTTCTTATGTATATATTGTTTTATCATAATCTTAATTAGTTTTCTATCATTCATAGAAACATTCATGAAATTGATAAACACATAACACAAGATATGGTATCACAGAAAACTCATGTTAGGAAGTAAAAATTGCGGTGGGGATGACACCCACAAAATTTCACTATCTGTAGAATGGAAGGGAGCCAGTTAAGGCTTACAATTTGATCACTTCTGATGATCTACCTTGTTAAGAGTATTAAGGTGGAGACCTGTTAAGATATACTCTATTAAGAGCTTTAGCAACACTGATTTAAGTGTGCACTCAGTTATGAGATTTACAATAGGATGGTTAAGACCACCTTTCTTGAAAGGATTTCATTAGTGTACTACACTTGTTAGAATGAGTAAAAATGTTGACCTGACTGTATGCAATCTACTATTGCTGATTTACAGATCCATTAAAGCTTTTACAATAATAATATCACCTTAAGTGACTGATGAATACCTTTTCTCTACTTGTTGGTAGCCTATGTTTTGTTCTTGAAAACTGATTTGATTATGTTTGTGTTCTTCTGCATGAATTCTCTGTCTGGTCTTTAGTTTCTCTCTTTGGCTACTATCTTCATCGATCAAATTCTTTTTTCAATGGATTGAACATCTATTTATACAAGTATTTGACCTATCTTAGAATTCACGTATTACAATGTTAACTCTTAGATCCAAGGTTTACAACTTGACCTTGATCTTTAGTTTGCATGTTTTGAAATAGTAAAACTAATTAAAACAATAACAATTACATTGCTTCCTCCGCACATAATGGATTTAAAAGCAAATCAAGAAGTTATAAATATAGCTTCAGTGATTTATCTGACGTGGAAAGTCAGATCCACTTTTTTTGGGATGTAACTAACTGTCGGTTCTTGGTCATTGGTTTGAACTTGCAGTCTGTCAGCATTCCTTGACTAAACTATTCTTCAGATTCCCTGTATCTATTGGGTTCCTCTCTTTGTTGTTTCGTCAGGTAGCACTGTTGTTACTTGTCGGGTATCTTTTACCTTTTTGTCATCGGATAACACTTAACAGTGTTTGTCGAGTAACCTTGGCGTCAGATAGTGCTTTTCCCTGTCTGTCGATGTAGAGTAAACTGATGGTGTAGATCATGTTTTTCTCTAAGCATACTAATGGAAAAATATAATGCCTTCATAGATATGGTTTTTTTCAATATGCCCAAGTGCCATGAGATAGAATTTCATATTTCCTCCAACTTCTTTGCGAGATACTTCTTCTCTGCTTCCTCTTCAGTGATCTCCTCTAAGGACTCATAGTGACTATCAAAGTTATCTAATACTTTTTTCAAGTTCTCTACACTATCCTTTTATTGGAAATCAAAATTTATAGGTAGGAGTTTGTTGACAGTATCAACTACTCTTTCCATTACCCTTGTCTTCTTCTCACCTTTCTTCTCAGATCTCTCTTTCACTTTAGCAAATGCGATGAAGGATAGCTTCATCAACTCATCTTCATCCATACTCTCAACATCAATGTTAAGAGTCTTATCTCCACTTTCCAACAATAAAGATGAAGAAATAGATGCATGAGTTTCCTATTTCTCTTCAACTCTAATCACTGTTTCCTTTACTGCTTCAACTTCGGTCACTTTCTGTTATTCTTTCTCTTCCATTTCTAGAAAAATTCTTCCTTCAATGTTGGTATCCTTCTCAAAAGGATCACTATCAACCTATGGGGTGTCCAAAGACATAGGCACACTAGAAACAAAGAAATATGGTTGCTTCACAGTACTCACAAATTCGCTAGTGTCTCTTCCCTTTGATTTATCAAGACTCATTTTTTCCATCCTTAAAAGCCTCACCTCTTTCACTAGTTTTAGGCTTAGTAGTCTTTGGTTGTGAGAATGTCTTAGGTTCAGTATCCATCATAACCTTATCCATATCCTTCTATGTTTCCTCAATCACTTCATCGTACCTTCTCCCCATTATATTTACCAATCTTGACTTAGTTCTCATAAAGGGTTTTAAAGCATTTAATATATTTTCTATTTCTTTGACTGAAACAATAGGTAACATATCTTAAATTTCTTGTACTTTGATTGCTTCATCTTCTATTTGTGCTAACTATTTCCTTATTTCCACTTTCTCATAAAGTTCTTCAGCTATACTGCCTTCAACTTCTAACAAGTTCTTCTTAAAAGAAAGCAAATGATTTATTACCATGTCTACAATCAAAATTTTATCAGATGTATCATACCTCTCATATTATCTTATCAATGAGATAAGGTTTCCCTACTCAACTATTCTCTTTTCAAGTATTTTCATGTCAGGCTTCTAGAGATGTTTCACATTAGTGCTCTTCTCTTCAACTTTCTTTTCTTCTCCTTTCTTCTCGTCTACCTTCTTATCTTCTACTTCCTTATTTTCTCCTTTCTTCTCTTCTTCATTCTCTTCAACTTTTTTCCTCTATCTCTTATGTGGAGAGTCTTGTTTAGTGGACCTTGTGTTCCTTCTCATCAATTCCATAAGTTTCTCTTTTTATGATGCTCTCTTTGGTGGTGTAGGTGTAGTCTCATATATGTCAATCATAGTAGAGGGTGGACAAATTACCTTCTCAAATTATGGAGGTGGAAGGGTTGTAGGAGCAGTGCTCACCAACCCAAAATCTCTTTCTTACATCTTTCATCTCCTCTTTTGTTATACCAGCCTTGGCTTCTAGATCATCTTCTAAATTTTCTAATTTCCTTTTCCTTACACCTCTAGTTTGTTCTTCCCTTATCTTTTTTGAATTCTCTTCATAGGTACCCCATCTTTCTTCGGATGGATCAATTTTTGATGATAGTATGTGTTCATCTTGCATAGTCAAGACCTCATAATTGACTTCATATATCAGAGGATAACACCAATTCTTCCTAGGTTGCACTGTGTCAAAGAAAACATAATCAGTTTTAAGAATGAAATAGATTGAATATTTATATTTCTCTACCAATGCCATAGGAATCCTCTCTCTTTCCTTCATCTATCTCTGCAAGATTTTTATCATCGCTAATAACTCACCATCAACCCATGTATTGTTATGTCTTCTATAGCTTTGTGTGATCTGAAATCTAGTGGGTTCACTGTCCTTCCAATATGTAGGATGCATAGAAGGGAATTTATGCACAATATGAATATACATGTATATTAATAAAGACCCAAACTTGAATACCTTTGACTTATCCTTCTTGATTTTCCTCATATTTTCCAATAAATTTTGTGCAAGTACTTCACAAAGGTTATACTTAAAGTTTTCCTTCATCATTTTATATGTCATCAAAATCACTCCTGCTGATACTGAGTTAGGTCTTCTACTATAATGAAGTTTATAACCTAGAATCATTGAAATCAATCTAACATCTTGCTCAAATATATTATTAACTTTCATCGCTCTCTTATCCCATTTCAATTGGGTTAGGGTTTCCACCATTTTCTTTGTGTTCTTCTCTATAACAAGGATAACACTAGAGTTATCCAAACCTGTTATACCATGAATTAAGTCACTTCAAATTTTCATAGGATGATCTCCAAGACAAATGAATTGATTGTGAACTCTTCTCATAATGATCTTTAATCCATTCATCTTTTTCAAATTCATAAAGTTCAGTCATTCACATGATACTAAGGTTCTCAAGATGTGTGAACTCGTCTTTCATCTTCCCATCTACTCCAATCATGTCTTTCATCTCTTTATAGATCTCATAGTCTCCCAGAGACTCATACTTATAGTGAATGTAAGCCCTAATGTCTTTGACATGTAGAATGTTGTAGGGTGTTTGTGAAAATGCACCTTTGGGATCATCCTCAGTTTATTTGTATGGGTGTTTCTTCAAATTATACCTAGGCCTTTTAGCAACATCAAAAATCAATGGAGTATCCATAACCAAATCTTCAAAAAATATCTAAATACCTTTTATATGTTGATTTGTGAATTTTTGCTTTGATCAAATGCTCAACGCACTTGCTTCTTTTCTTATTTTCCTCTAAACTTTGTTCTCCTTATGCTTTGTTCTTTGAATGATGTATAAACAATTTCTTTCGATTGACCTTATAATTTGTTGTGTAAAGAAATGACACCGTTCCCAATAAACCCATCTCTGCACATAATCCAGTCGATTAATAATCTGGCTATCACAGCATATAGATTAGTAAAACCATATGATCATAGATATATGTTCCACAACATCTCCACATAATCTCACTAAGCACACAAGATCTTACTCCTCATAATTAAGGGCTGGATAGATTTGTGATATTTTCTTCCAATGCTCGCCCTAAGGCAATTCTTGTCCATCTAGGTTGATGTAGCAATTTTAGCATCAAGAAAAGGCTCAGTAGCATCTACTGAATCTCCTTGAACCAATACCTCACTTGGTTTTTTACCTTCCATACCTTATCATTGTTTTCATCTTCTATTTTTTTGAAATGACTCTTGAATTCATCCATATATTCTGCAATACTCTTACCAGTATCACTAATGTTCTTCTTTATAACCATAGGTGGTTGTCCTCTTCTCTTATCAGTTCCATTGTATCTAAAAAACTTCACTATATGTCCTGGATTTTTACATTTGTAGCATGTAGGAGGTGGTATTTTCTGATTAACCTGCAAATTATAATACTTTGAAATGTGCCCAAAGTTATTGCATTTGTAACATGTGATCTTAATTGTTGTTTCTTCCCTTATGTAATCTTTTTTTATTCTTGATTGATCAGGTTTACTAAATTCTGCTTTCTTATGTCCATATGCATGAAATTTTTTACAATAGCCATTAAAATATTTGTAAGGAATTTTACTTTTGCAGTCTCTCTTCATGTGTCCAATCTTGTTTCATCCAAAACATCTACCTCTAAAGGGTCTAATCTTATCTTTAGGTTCTTCAAGAGTAGTTCTTTCTCCATCATTTTTTACTTCTTATTTTTCTTCCCGAGTCTTTGAACATTTAGCTTCACTAAAGCTAACTCTACTCATGTCTCCTTTAGGTTTCTATCTATCTCTTTTTTCATCGATCAAGTCACTTCTCATGTGAAGTTTCTCAATATGTTTATTATCCTTGACAAGTTCTCCTTTGATGGTCTGATTATATTTCTCTAATTCTAGCTATTCGTTTTTGTAGTGATCAAGTTCAGTCTTCATTTTTCCCATCTAAATATTAGCATCTTTTAAGGTTTCTTCAAAAAAAAATTATTGCATCTTTTTCCTATTGAATCTCATTAGCCATCTGAAGGGAAGTAGTTTCATGATTGAGATTCAAAGTATCTTTCTCTTGTTCAAGCTTTTTTATCTAATCTAAAGTTTCATTGTTTGAATCCTCTTTTATCTTATATATAAGATCTTGTCTCTGAATTCTAGAAAGTTCAAGTTGTTCTTTTAGTTTCTTGATAAATCCCTCTTCTCTTCTCAATTTAAATCTCAAGTCACCATTCTCTACTTTAGCCTTATCAAGGTCTTCAAGTTTTGCTTCAAATTTTTCCTCCAAACTTTCAGAAACCATCTTGATCTCCCTTAAGATGCTAATATTTCTCTCCAAGGGCCAATATCTCTGATACCAATTGTTAGGATTAAGTAATACTAAGAGGGGGGTGAATCAGTATTACAACAGTTTAATCATGAACTTAATAAATTCCAACTTAACCCGATAAATATTGAAATGAAAAGAACATAAACACAAAACTCACAACTCATAACACCATGAATTTGTTGTTGAGGAAACCTTGACCAAGGGAAAACCCCAGTGGGTATGGTAGCCACAAATATGCACTAAAAGTATAATGTCCCTGTTAGGAGACCTAGCCCTATTAGGAGCTAATTATTACATTAGTATATTTCCTTGTTAGAGGAATATAAAACCATGTTAAAGGTACACTGAGCTCACAACTCATACAATCAGAAATATGATTTTGTTATAATGATTTTCTCAATAGTGAAAAATACAAGCATCTTCTATGCTTAGGTAGTTCTAGTTGTAGCTTGCATCACCATCTATCTGATTCTGACAACATAATGCATTCATTATCTGTTCACATCACATCCACACAATCTCTCATCCATACACATACTTTGCTTCTCAAAATCTCTTCATATATATATATATATATATATATTACCCAGTTGGCTTCCAATTACATCACAAAATGGAATTAATACTTATACAACAAATAATTACCAAGTTAGAAATCATACACTATCAAAAATAGGTAATCCACAATCTGAATCCAACATAGCACATTTGGACTTTGCATTATAATCCCTCAATCATCGCGACTGTTCATCTTCCCTTATTAGTGTTACTCTATCTTCGCATGTCTTCAAATATCTGTATCTTACTACAATCAACACCAAAATATAAGAGACCTTAAAAAAAGGTCATACATATCCCAAAATAGCTTCTCATAAGCTTGAATGTCTCCATTTGTCATATACTATCTTTGCTAACCAAAACTTTACTACTATACTTTATAATTCAGCTTTCTATACTTAGTCATTTTGTAATCCTTAACTCCAAAACTGTGTTTCACTCTAAGAGACCATCCATACCATATGTGTTGCCATAAATGACAACCCTCAAGTGTTCCATAACACTCTTGAATGAACCACTTTACAATAAGATATAGGTAGTTGGATTTCAATGGAATACTGGGATACCCAAACCCAATTTAAAATGAATTAAGGAAAACCATTCCAAAATTTACTAGCAATGGAACATAATCTGCTAAGCAACACGTGATAAATTTGAAAAACACTATTGAAGAATTTGAGATTCACAATGAAGATGTATTCATTAAAATATTTTTGAAGTCTCTAATTGAAGATGTCGATGAGTGGTACAAAGGGTTTCCAGATGGATCAATTGCTAGTTGGAAATATTTTTCAATGCAATTTATTGAGGAATTCGGGGATCATAATGATACATCTTTTTCTTCTCATGAATTGACTAGCATTAAAAATAATTTAAATGAATCAGTTGAAAAATTCAATAAGAGGTTTAAAAAATTACTTAAGAGAATATCGAGGGATATAAGACATGTTGGATCCTTTTTGATTTATTTTTATCTAAGTGTGTTTCATAGTAAGACTCATTATGAAATCAGGTCACATAGGCCAACAACCCTGCAACAGGCTTTCAAAACTGTAACTACTATTGAAAACAATAGAAAAGATTCTAGCCGAGTAAGAAAAAGAGATGAGTCCAAATTTTATAATCCAAGAGCCCCTAAGAAGGATGAACTAAAGGAAATAATGTAAATGCTTAAGGATATGAAGCTAAGGCAAAATATAAATTATAGGGCACTAGCCTATAAAAATGATCAGCTCAGACTTCATGATATGCCTTATAATACAAATTGGAAGGATGGTAGACATGAGTAGCCAAGTCATAGAAAGGAGACTAATGATACTTGAGAAGGAATAATCATATGGTTGAGGATAAACCATGGTGTGATGTTTGTAGATTACCCCATGCACTTAATCAATGTGTGATTTCTCAAAGTTTTCTAGAAGATGAAAATCAAAATGATGATAAATAGATCACAGTAAATGCAATCTCTTCTGAGTCATTATGGGGAGAGATGATGATTCTTCTAAAGATGATATATTAAATGTTCATTCAAGAATAATAAATAAAAATGTAGTCTGCAGCAAGTATTTTGAGATGATGAAGATGTTCCTACACTGAGGAAACTAATAGAGGAAGAAAAAAGATCTTATACCATAGCAACAGTAGTGCAAGCCAAGAGAAATTATCAATTAAGGAACATTACAATGAATGTTGATCAAGGGGATCTTGCAGGGCTATTTGAAAAATTATCAAAGAGAGATAATGATAAAAAAATAAATCTTAGAAAGGGAAAGGAAGAGATGTTAAATCAGACTAAATAGGTAGAAGCTCCTAATTAACAAATCCTATGGAATATAAGAAGATAATTTGTAAGAATGTTTCAAAATATAATTTGTTTATGTTTAGTGCATTGTCCCATGTAAATATTGTTGTACCCTTGCTTGAAATTATGAAATTTCATGATTATAAGAATGAAACGATAAGAATATTATCTAATGTGGGTGAAGAAAGTCTTAAACAACAAAAAAAAATTGAAGATCCTCCAGTGGTATATTTAGGTACTTCTATGACTAAGAATCCTACTCGAGTGGATCCTTTTTAATTTACATTATTGTTTAATAGTAAATTGGTTAAGAACTATATGTTAGATTCAGGAGAAGGAGTGAATATTATGCTTTTGTATGTCATGAAAGAGTTGGGTATGAAAGTGGACACCACTTATGGGAAGTTGTATGCTATGGATAATAGATCAGTACCTGTTGTCTGAATTATGAGGATGTTGAATTTAAACTGCCAACATGTCCTAATACATCCTATAAGATTGATATTATAGTGGTGGAAGTGCCTGGAAATTATGGAATGCTCTTATCTACGCAATGGTCTAACTTGGTAGGAGGACATGTTCAATTGGATTTTTCATATGTGACTATCCCTGTAAATGGTAGGGAGATGAGAATTGACAGAGAACCTCAATCGCCTTATATTATTGAAGATGCAGATCCATATCAAATGACATTTTTTTTCCATACAAACATAGTCAATTTTCAGGTATGTATTACTAAACCTACTATACCAAATACTGAACAAATTAGAATACATGTTGAAGATAATAAAGAATTGATATGAAATATGTATTTTGATTGTGCATGTAGTAAAGAAGGTAATGGTTTTGGAATTGGTTTTATTCTCCAAATGGAAAATCTTTCAAGTATTCATTTCTATTGACTTTTGAATGTACTAATAATGGGGTAGAATATGAGGCTCTTTTGTTAGGTCTTAAAATTGGAAGTAAGCATGGGATAAACATACTAACTATTTATGTGATTTGGAATTGATTGTATTGCAAGTTAAAAATAAATTTTCTACTAAAAATATGAAATGAATATGTTACAAGAATGAAGTTTGGGATTATATAGAACCTTTTGATGCGTTTTCAGTCAATTGGATTGATAGGTCAAAGAAAATCTTGGTTGATTTCATGGAAAAATTGGCAGTCATACATAATGATATTCCTTTTGATGAAATAACCCAAGTAGAAATTAAAATAAGGCCAACAATACCATATAATGTGTAGAACTAGAAATTTTTTGAAGATGACCAAGATGTAATCAATTTTCTCACATGTAACGATCAGTATGAAGATCAAAAAATTGATTGGAATGCATATGTATAAAAAGAAGAAGGTAAGGATGTTATCTTTGGAAAATAAATTATATAATTGAAGACCAAAAATTTCCAAAAGGGTTAGTTGCATTGGAAAGGGGTTTTGACAATAAGGACATATATGAATTGAAACCAAACCCTGTAAATAATGGTGATATAGTGAAAATAAATTTAGGAAATGAACACACTCAAAAAGAAGTCTTTATTAGGAAGAAGCTTACTCCTAGAATTAGATTGGGTTTGGTAAATTTATTAAGGAAATAAAAACATGTATTCGCTTGGTCATATGATGACCTCAAGGCTTACAGAGAAGACCTCTTCTAGCATGTTATACCTTTGAAGCCAGATGCAAAAGCGTTTAGGAAAAGATAGAGGCCTATAAAACCAACATTTTTTTTTCCAAAAATGAAAGAGGAATTAATAAGGATGAGAGATAAAGGGATTATAAAACCACTTAGACATTCAAAAAGGGTGTCCAACTTGGTACCTCTCAGAAACAAAAATAGTGATATAAGGCTTTGTGTAGATTTCAAAAATCTTAATGTGCCATCATTAAAAGATAATTATGCCTTGCCTAATATGGAAGCTTTGCTACAGAAGGTAAAAGGAAATGAACTCCTATCCATGATGGATGCATTTTCATCATACAACCAAGTAAATTTAAAAGAGGAATATCAATATAAGACAACTTTTACAACACCATGGGGAACATATGTGTATGCCAGGATGCGCTTTGGACTCACTAATGTGGGAGCTACTTTTCAAAGAGATATGGATGTAGCCTTTGAAGTTTTAATTGATTTCATTTGGGTGGTTTATCAGGATGATTTAACAACCTAATCCAAAAAGGAAGAAGATCACTACAGTCACTTGGATAAAATCTTTCTAAGAGCTTTGGAATATTGTGTATCTCTTAATCCTAAAATATGTCATTTTGGAGTTACGCAAGGTAAACTATTAGGACACATTGTTTCTAAAGAAGGTGTGAGGATAGACCAAGAAAGGATTGTTGCTAAAAATAAGATTCAAATACCTAAAAAAATAAATTTCTTTAGTCGTTCTTTGGGAAAATAAATTTTGTTAGGAATTTTGTATCAATTTTTTCTAAGATTGTGAAGCCAATTGCAAACATTCTCAAGAAGGGATTAGAGGATAAATGGACCAATGAAGCTCCTGAAGCATTTGAAAATATTAAAAAATAAATAAAAGAGGCCCCTATTCTCAAGTCTCCAAACTTCTCAAAACCATTTCAATGTTTTTGCTTTGCATCATATCACACAATTGCACCTGTCATGTTATAGAAAAATGAGGAAGGTCATGAACAACCTGTATCTTTTTTTAGAAAAAATCTTCAAGCCATAGAGTTGAACTATGAAATTAATGAAAATATGCATATGCATTAGTGAAGGAAATTAAATCTTGTGGGCCTTATGTTGTTATAGCAAATTTAATAGCTTATGTACCAAATTTTGTAGTTAAATATATTTTTAGGCAATTAGAAGTTACTGGCATAAGATGCAGGTGGATATATCAAATTCAGGAATTTGATATTGATATTTAGATAACAATTTTGGTAAGGGGTAAAGGCCTTGAAAATCACATGATAGATTCTAACTTAGAAGAAGCTCACATACATAAAGTAGAGCTAGAACAGTATGAGGTAAGTATTGAGCATTGTCATTGGTACACATATATTGTTTATTATCTGAAACATATGAAGTTCAAAGAAGGATTTACTGATAGTCAGAAAAGAACCATCAAGCTCCAAGAAGACAAATATGTATTGTTCCAAGGTGATCTATATTGGAAAAATAGGGATGGTGTCCTATTGTTTTGTTTAGATGTATACTAGGCGAATTTAATCCTTAAGGAATTGCATGAAGGATTTTGTGGAGGACATTTTTTAGAAAATACCACAACACATAAAATTTTACATGTTGGTTATTATTGGCCTCATTTATTCAACTATTGCCACTCATATGTGAGGAAGTGTTAAGCATGCCAAATTTTTTTAGGAAAGTTGAAATATGATTGAGCTTTACCTCTCAGATCGTTGCACACTGAAGAACCATTCTAGATGTGGGGTATTGATTTCATTGGTCAAATAAATAATAGATCTAGTGGAGGACATAGGTGGATACTAGTAGCAAGAGACTATTTCACCAAATGGGTTGAAGCAATTCCAACTAGGCAAGCTAAAAGTAAAATTGTAATCAAGTTCACAATGGAGAATATTTTGACTGGGTTTGGAGTACCATATAAATTTATAATAGAAAATGGAATGTGTTTTAGATCAAAGGAATTTTAAGATATTTTTGAATCCTATGGTATTGTTGTGTTGTACTCCTCACCATATCATCCACAAGGAAATGTTCAAGTAGAGTCGAGCATTAAAAACATCCTGAAGATAATAAAAAGGATGTTGGATAATAATTTAAGGGCTTGGGGATAAAAAATAAATCTAGCATTATAGACTGATAGAATCACTATTAAAAAATCTATAGGTTTTATTCCATATGAACTAGTTTATGGAAAGGAAGCTAGGTTTCTCTTGAGTAATTTACTTTTGGTATACAAGTTTATCACAAAGAACAACTTGAAGACATAAAATTCATGGAGGAAATGATTATTCAGTTGACCAAACTAGACAGAGTCAAAAGAGAATCTCAGGACCATAATTGCAAAAAGCAGCAACAAGTTAAGTTTTTGTATCACAAAACAACCCATAACAGAGCATTTAAGGAGGGTGAATGGTTATTGAAGTAGAATTATAGAGATTAAGATAAGGGAAAACATGGTAAATTTGGAGCCCTTTGGCTTGGTCCTTATGTTGTTGTTGAAAAGGAGGGGAAAACACATATTTCCTATAGAATGTTGATGGAGAGGTTAAAGAACTCCCCTTTCATGGACAGTACTTGAAATATTTCTTCTCATAATTTCAAAGTAGGGATTATTTTCTTATTAAGCAATTAGAGTTTAATATTTTAATATTTTTCTTATGTTTTTTCATTATTATTAAATTTTTTAATTTTCTTTTTGATGAACTATAACTGATTGAATGTTTGAAGATGTTAAGTTGATGATCACAGTGACATAGAAAGTTTATGCAAGACATTAAATCAGTTAATGTATTGTATTGTCATTGATGTCAACTTGATATAATTTGTATGGTCATGGACATATTGATATAGACTTCAAAGACTTGATGAATCAAAGGCTATGCTATCAATAATGTATATAAGTCAAGTATTCACAAAGTGACTATATACACCGACGGAGTGCACACCGACAGCCTGAGTAAAAGAGCAAAGTCATAGTGTTACCCGACGAACAAATACACAACATTACCGACGAGAAATGTTGCAATGTTGCCCGATGAGAAAAGCATAGTGTAACCTGATGGACAGAATTACATTATTGCCTGACAGACGGAGATCCCGAAGACAACTGAAGTCACACTAACATAATAGTTAGTTATCACCAATGACTAACTGCAGTATTGACCAACAGAACAAAGAGTTTACAAACAACAAAATGCTTAGCTGTCAAGTTTTGAAAATAAACTTAACTGATACTTATCATTGTTTTAATCGACAAGATAAAGCCGGAGATAAGAAAAGGATTTAAAGCTGCTTTGTCCAGTTGGTAAGAACATCTCTATGAGATAAAATTGGAATTTTTATTTAAAACTAATTGGCGAGAATTGTGGATCACGCCAAGATCAAGGAAATCAAGAACCTAGAAACAATGATATCATGTCTATAAAGAGACAACCTAATTCATTACGAAGGTGGTGAAATGGAGTGACAAGAGAATATATGCTGAAGAGATTCTAAAGGAGAAGAAAGTCTTCATTAAGACCTGATCAATCAAGCTAAGGAAAGAGATAAATTCTACAGACATCGATGAACAAAGATACAACATCACAGAGTAGAACAATGTGGAGAAAAGGTTTTGAATTGATAATATTGATCAGAAAGGTAATGAACTTACAATAGGTCTGAAAATCTACAATTCAAGTTGTATATGTGAACAGATCAATTTACTATTTCAATTTAACCATTGAACAGATTAATTTACTATTTCAATTTAACCATTGAAGCATCACGTCTCTTAACCGAGTAGGACTTAAAAGTATTTTATAATAGAGATACATCCCAAGGAGTATCAAAAATTTTGATCATACAAAGTAGCATTGGATATGCCCAATACCTATTGACAAGCCAAGTGAGTGTTTGATCAAGGATGGTAGCATTAGATGCTAGATACTAAGTGACAAACTATTCTTTAAATCCTCTAACAAGGTCACACCTAACAGTGTTTTTTTAACCTTTAACAGGGTTGGATCTTAACTGAGCTCACTTCAGAAGAGTGAAAATTTGGGGTATCGGTCCCAGTGGTTTTTCCCTTAAAAAGGTTTCCACGTTAAAAATCTATATGTTTTGAATAAGTAAAAGCAGGATTTGAAAGGTCCCGAAACCTTGTATAGAAGATCAGAAGATAGACAGAGCTGATCAGTCAAGAATCTAAAAAACTGGACAAAAGAGAAACAGGGGCCCACAGCCCTAGAAACCAAAACACAGAAAAAGATAGCGTCGGAGAAAAGATAGCCCGAAGATAAAAAGGGAGAAAATAGGAAGTTAGCTGGTCTCCATCACAAGTTTCGCTTGCTCTGCAAGGAACTCCATATTATCCACCGACAACCTAAGATCATCAGTGTCTTTCTTCTTTATGCTTGATCGAGTACAGATTCCAGTGCCCATCCCCTCTTTGGGGTCATTTCTCTCCTCCCCTCTCATGGCTTCGAATCTCTCCATCAGGTTCTTGCATTGCCTAATAGACACTTAGAATGTTATAGCTCTGCTCACAAATTTTTCTAACCATCAGGTCCATTTTTTCCATTTTACCTTCCTGTGAGGACAAACGCTCCTCAATCTTGTTGACTTCACCCTCTTTTCTATTTATTTTATCCTCAATAGCCAAAACCTTCATACCCAATTCCCTAAAGTCTTCACCTTTTTTAATGGCTTCAATCTAGTTCTTCAGATTGTTAGCCATGGAGTCTTCCCCAAAGGTAGCAACTTTTATCATACCCACTATCTTAGCCTGTTCATTGATATCAGTCTTCAGTTTCTTAATGTCCTAAGCAATAGTGGCCATGAACTTCTCAAAAGAGAGGATGCTATCTTTCTGAGCCGCTTCAATATTGAAGCTCTCCTTAGCATTCCCAATGTTTTCTGAATTAGTCTTACCCTAAGGACTAGCCTCTTTTTCCTCAACCTTTGTTTTAGTTTTTTCCTTTTCTTTCTTCATGTTCTCTTTATTATCCAAACTCTCGTGACTAGGGGTCTCCTCGTTAGACGAAATAAGGATACCCTTGTTCCTCTTTTATTTCTTGAAGGTAGAGATCTTCGGCCTAAAGTTAGCTTTCCTTTTTCTCTGGCTTTTGGGAGTATCTTCATCTTTTTTTCTAAAACCCTCCAGATTAGGGTTCATATCCTCATTCTCCAATTTGTTTTTGGAAATCTTTGAAGAACTTCCCTTTAGACTTCCCTTACCCCTAGTGCTAGGAATGTTCTCATCCTCAGTGTCTTCATCAAATCTTTCCCCCGATTCATCATCCTCAGTCTCCACATCATTGAGATTTTTTCCCTTACCAACAAATTTATCCAGCTTCCTCATTTTTAAAACATCGTAAATGAGGACCATTAAGCCTTGGTGGGAGGCATGATCCCCAAAAGGATATTTCTGGAATTCTTTCATGGTGACATTCAAAGAACTCATTAAATAGAAAGGAATGTTGATATCTTCATTATGCTTAAAATAATTTAAGATAACAAAGTGATGCCCATAGGCTCTAGTAAATCTGCCATCAAGGGTAAGATAACAAATAGCTGCATAAAGCACAAAATGCCATGGGTGACTAATATTAGCAGCATTAAAGAAGCCGCCTACCTTCTTTGCCAGTCTGTTGGCCTCCTCCTCATTCTCAGGGAATTTTTCATACGCTTTGTCAAAATAACTCCTATTGCGATAAAATTTCATGCCATGCATAGGGAGACCAGTGGCCTCTGCAATGAGTTCCTCTGTTATTTCAATCCATTGATTATTTAAATTCATCTTACCTTTTTTCCAATTACGCATAAAGAAGCTTGTAATTGCAAGGTTTTCTCCATGAAGCTTCTCCATATACGCTGCAAAATTTCCCTTCTGCAGGATTTCCCACACTTTTTCATTCTGCTTCCATTCACTACAATCAACAGGTTCATGTCTTTTCTTCCCTCCTCCCATTCTGTATCTTCTTTCAGTTTTTTTCTAGATCTCTCTGTGCTTAATAATACCATTGTTCTCCTTTTCAATAATGTTGTACTCAATATTCGTGAGCCCCCAAAATCTGTGCATAAGAATAATATGACACCAAGTGGATTTGTAGAGGATTAAATCCTCATTATTAGGACTTACAAAACTTGTGTAATCTATATTCATTAAAATAAATGAGTTTCATTTCTCTGCCTGTCATAGATCAAATCCTTATGTGTGAGGGATATGAGATCATACAACATACTACTTTCATAATTCCAAGTATAGACTCGGTCACTTCTGCATGCGTAGTTGGCCACCCAATCTGCACAAATATTGCCTTCATGGTACACATGTGTCACAATGCATTTATTCATATCCTTGATTATAGACTTTTCATAATCAATAATATTTCTAATCATCCACAAGGGTTGAGATATATTGTTGAGGGCTTTAACAATATTCAAAGAATCCCCTTCAACCCAAACATTTCTATAGTTATTTTCTTTAGCCAAAATTAAACCATTGAGGGTAGCTAAAGCCTCAGCCATGTGATTATTTTGAACCCCTATAGGGATAGCCCTTATAGCAATACAATGCCCTTTCTCATCATGCATGATCATACCACATCCTACAATTCTGGGATTACCCTTCGAGGCCCCATCAAAGTTAATTTTAATCCAACCATTCGGAGGAATTTCCCAAACAATTCCCTCTCTGATATTGTTGTGGATTTTCTCATCAAACTTAATACCCCATTTTTCAAAGATTGCCCTATCCTCTTTTCCTTCAGAGTTCTCTTTGACTTTCATAATTTTGAAGTTCTCAATAATCAAATTCTGAGTTTTTCCTGAATAATATTTTAGGGGAAGTTTCATTCTCTCTGAAAATTCTTTCATTTATTTCCTTCCAAATTGCCCAAGATATGTGAGGAAGGGCAATTTTCCAAATCTTTCTGACACATTCACTCTTAGAATTAATACTCCATGAAGTGAACATATTTTGAATATCATTGGATAAAACCCAATCAACATTGAGAGCCTTCATCCAATAGGACCAAACCTCATTAGCATAATTGCAAAGAATGAACAAATGATTGACCATTTCTTCCTCTTTCCTACATAGAACACACATATTAGTAATATAAATACCTCTATTCTTGAGATTGTCAAGAGTGAGGATTTTATTTTGAATCATAGTCCAGAAAAAGATGTTGATTTTAGGGGTAAGCCCTTTGATCCAAGCCTTGGCCCAAAAGGGAGTTTCCTTGTTCTCCTCATTAAGGTTATAAGCTGATCCCACAGTGATATTACCATTCATTATATCTTTCCAGGTCATAGAGTCTTCTTCAGAATTAATAATCATGGAGTTGAGAGTGATATTAAGAGATAGAAGAGCATTATCCACAGTAGTAAGATCCTTCAAGGTCCCATTACAATTATAATCCATGACCTTAGTGCCAATTTTATCTTTGCATAAAATATCAAAGGGGCCCCAAACAATATTCATAACAAGAGGTTGGCTACCTATCCAGATATCTTCCCAAAAGTCCACTCTATTTCCCTTGCCAATTTTCCACTTCACACCTTTTCTTATAATATTTTTGAATTTTATCACATTCTTCCATATACAAGATCCCATCAAGATATCTTCAGTATTAAGAAAATCACTAATAGAGTCAGACTTCCTGTTATATTTTCTGTGCCAAATTGAATTCCATTCACCCTTCAGAGTGAAACCCCTCCGGCCAAGTTTAGCTAGGAGAGCTTCACTCATTATTTTTATTTTCCTTATACCCAAACCACCTTTGGACTTGGGCATATAGACTTTATCCCAGGCAATGAGAGAAAATCTGTTGGATTTTTCAACACCATTCCAAAGGAAGTGCCTTTGAATTTTTTCAATAGCCTCAGCAAATTTGTTGGGGATCCTATAAAGACTTAGGGCATAAGTAGGTATACTCTGAAGAGATGATTTGAGAAGTTGTATCTTACCAGCTTGACTAAGAAGAGCACCTTTCCACCCAGCAATTTTCTTGTGAAATTTTTCTACCAGAGAACTCCAAAATAATTTAGGAGGGTTAATCCCAAGGGGGAGACCCAGAGAGGTAGCATGGAGCTCCCCGATTTGGCAGTTCATAATTCTACTAATCTTGTGCTGTCTATACTCAGAAGTATTAATGAAGTAAATAAAACTTTTATTCTAGTTGATAAGCTGACCAGTAGCCTTACCATAATTATTGAGAATATTTTTAAGATTCTGGGCTTCATTAATGGTAGCTTCCCCCATAAAAATAGAATCATCCACAAATTGCTGGTGAGAGCACACATAGTTTGAGGAGGAAGGTTTTAACCCTTTGAGATCCCAATTTCTTACAGTGCTTTCAATGTATCTACCCAAACATTCAGCAACAATAATGAAAAAAATAGGAGATAAAGGATCTCCTTGCCTCAGACCTCTGGAAGATTTAAAGAAGGCCAAAGGAGAGCCATTTAAAAGGACCGAGAAAGTGAGAGAAGAAACCAACTGCATTATCAGTTTTATACATTTGGGGTTGAAACCAAAGGTTCTTAGAAAATTCTGCATAAAATTCCAATCAACTCTATCATAAGCTTTAGAGAGATCAATCTTAAGAATGAATCCATCTTTTCTAGCCATAGTTAGAGAGTGTATGTTTTCATGAACAGTTATGATAGAATCTAAAATCTGCCTTCTAGGAATAAAGCTAGTTTGTTGATGAGCAATTATCTCAGGAAGCAATTTTAGAATCCTGGAAGTGATGACTTTTGATATAATTTTGTAGGAAGAGTTACACAGAATAATAGGATGAAAGAGGTCCATAGTGTCAGCCCCAGCTTTTTTCAGGATAAGAGCAATGAAAGTACCATTCATTTCTCTGAGAATTTTAGTAGATCAAAAGAACTCTTTTACAACATCAGTAATATCCTTATGTATTCTCTCCCAATAATCATGAAAGAAGAATATAGGAAAACCGTCAGGACCCAGAGATTTATTCCCATCAAAGAAAAGACAACCTCTTTGATCTCATCATTAGATGGAATAGCTGAAAGATAGTAGTTATCATTATCATTCAGAATCTTAGGTATACTCTCTAGAAGATTACTTTGAAGATCTTGGTCAAGCTGGTCATCCAGGGATAGGAGGTTAGAGAAGAAGACTCTAGCTTCCTTAGAAATATCCTCCTCCTTTTCCATTTTTTTGTTGTCAAATTTAAGTTTAGATATCCTGTTGGCTGCCTTGTGTTTGGTAGCCATCATGTTTAAGAATTTTGTGTTCCTATCCCCCTCTCTTAGCCAAGTGTTTCTAGATCTCTGCTTCCAAAATATTTCCTCCTTGTGCACAATGTCATGATATTTACTTAAGATTTCATTTTCCTTTTCTTTAAGTTTATTCACATACCCAACCATTTGAACAGACTCCTGCACCTCTTTAAGTTCAGACATAATATCAGCCTTAGAAGAAAAGATATTGCCAAAGGTTTCTTTGTTCCACTTCTTAATTTTGTCTTTCACATGTTTCAGCTTAAAGGTCAACCTATACATAGTTTTTCATTCTATCTTAATATTCCACCATTCACTAATTTTGAGATGCATTTCAGGATGAATAGTCCACATTTTTTCAAATTTGAAAGGATAGTTCTTACATCTAACAATAGGGTCAGTAATAAACAACAATAGATAGTGGTCAGAGCCCACTCTAATAAAGGAATTTAAGGAACTATTATACTGCTAAAACCATTCACTAGAAATTAAAGCTCTGTCTAATCTTACCTAGATCAAGTCTTTGCCCACTCTCCGATTAGACCAAGTATAATTGATGCCTTGAAGATCATTATCAGTAAGAGCTTGACTAGATATGAAATTCATTAAGTCAACCCTACTTTCTAAATTAGGTTGAGTTCCTCCCATTTTTTCATATTCCTTAAGAGGGGTATTGAAATCCCCCATAATGAGCCAACTTTCAATTTTAAAAGACTTCCTGACCTATTCCAGTTTCTTCCAGAAAGAATGTCTCCCTTTCTTCATATTGGGAGCATAAATATTAGTAAGAATCCAACAGGTTCCTTCCTTGATATGATGGAATCTAATGCAAGCCATATTATTTTCCTACAAAATAACATCACCCTCAATGATATCCCCATTCCAAAAAGTAACAATACCCCCTGAAACTCCTTCCGAGCTACCTCCACTACAAAAATTATTTTTATAGTATTTGAGCTTTTCAACTTTCTCCTTTGCCATTTTAGTTTCTTGGATGGGAATGATATCTGGTATTTTATCTCTGACCATATTTCTGATAAGATCATGTTTGTGAGGATTATTTAACCCTCTTATGTTCCAAGATATGATCTTCATTTCTTTTTGGTAATATCCAGTTGGGTAATAGTCTTTTGTGTTCCATCTGCTATATTTCTAGCCACTTCTTGATTTCTTTTTCTAGAGCTTAGTGGTCTTCCTAGTGGTGAGAGCTGGCAGTCTCCAACATTTGGTTGGTAGTATTTATCATTCTTCTGGCCTTTTTTCACTATACCCTTCTTCTATTTAGTTTTTTCTAGTTATTTACAATTATTCGATATAAACTAGTTATTTACTGTGTTTCGGTAAATAGATAGACTGCTTGTGGGTAAACATACGGAAGAAGGTTTTACAAATCATTTCGACAAGTATTAACTTGATATAATTATTTCAATGCATTCATCTTATAGGACTAAAGATAACTAGAGGTGTAATTTATGGTACTAAGTTTGAAGGGTTGATTTAAGGATTAATTTTTTAGGCCACTGATTCACCCCCCCCCCGCCCTCTCAGTTATTACTAACAATTGGTATCAGAGCTTGTGTGATTAGAAAGGGAGTTTAATAGCTCAAGATAAAGATCACAAGATGAAAAAAAGAGATGTACCCAAGTTGAACAAAGACAACTTTGATTCATGGAAAAGAAGAATAAGACTCTACTTATCAGGTATTGGAAATTATGTTACTCAATACTTAGATACTGAATATGTATTTCCCACAAGAGCACTCATATTTGAACAAATGAGAGAGAAGCATGAGCACAACTGCATGATGATAGAGATTTCTTCCTCACTCTCCAATGCTGAATTCGAAGATGTCAAAGCATGCACAACTACAAAGCATATGTGGGACAAATTGAAGCTTGTACATGGTGCTGATAAAAATGTTCTGAGAGCCAAGGCAAAAAGCCTTAGAGGAAAGTTTGATGATCTCAGAATGAAAGAAGGTGAAAACATCCCACAGTACAACACAAGAATCAAAGAGGTAGTCAATGCAATCCAAGGAGTTGGAGGTGTACTAGATGAAGATACAGTGGTAAGTAAAATTCAAAGAACCTTACTGCCTACTTATGCTATTAGAGTATCTTCCATACAAGAAATGAGAGCAGTAGCAATTAGCAATGTTACTCTAGATATTTTTATTGGAATAATAATTTCATTTGAGATGAACAACTTTAATAATAGTGTCTTACCAAACATAGAGTCTTCATTCAAATATTCTTTGAGAATAAGTAAATCAAGTCATAAACACACCATGAGAAAAGATAGTGATAGTGAAAGTGAAGAAGAAGATCTTGATGAAATTGAAGTACTTATGGGAAGAAGAATGCAAAGAGGCAAAGGTAAATTACCACTTTTTTGTTTTAATTGTAAACAAATTGGACACTTTGTTGCAAGATGTCCTAATAGAAGAAAAAATGATAGAAGTAATAACAGATCATTCGAAAAGAAGTTTGATAGAGGTGATTACAGAAGAAATCAACAATCAGAAAGAAGAGATACCCGAGAATACAAGGACAAAGCAAAGAAGGTTAATTACCTATCTAAATGCAAAGATGATGATACTGACACCGAATCTGATGAATACATCAAGATAGTGTTTGTGGCAGTAAAAGATGATTCTGATGATGATGAAGAAAGGTATGTAGAAACTACACTCATATCTAAAGTTAGTAAAAATGATGTGTAGATCATAGATAATGGCTGCACTCACCATATGACTGGTGACAAACAAAATTTTGAGACTTTTTCATACTATAATGGTGGTTCAGTAAGAATGGGTAATGATACACCTTGTCTAGTTGAAGGTAAAAGAACTAGAATGTTGAATAACCTGATAAAATGTGAAAATTCTTATTGGGTGAAAGGATTGAATTATAATCTATTGAGTGTTTCTCAGTTGAATAATTCAGGTCACAGAGTAGAATTTGAAAATAAGAAGGAAAACCTCTTCAATAAATCAGGAAGTCTGATTTGTACCGGTGAGCAGACAAGAGGTAACTTATTCTATTTGAATGATACTGACACCACTTGCTGAATGGCTAGAAATTAAGATATATGGTTGTGGCACAAAAGACTGTGTCATGTAAACTTTGACAACATGATAAAGATAAGAAGAAAAATAAATGTAAGAGGCTTACCGACGAGGATTAAGCCCGACAATATCATGTGCAAAAATTGTCAAAAAGGTAAGATAAAAAATTCTAGTTTCGAAAGAAAAACCCATAAATTTGATGTCATTCTAGAATTAGTCCATATTGATCTATGTGGACCAATGAGGACAAGGAGTTATTATGGTGATAGATATTTTATTCTCTTTGTTGATGATTACTCTAGAATGATGACAGGAATGTTTCTAAAAGATAAATCTGAAGCATTCAAGATGTTTAAATGGTACAAACCAATGGTAGAAAAATAAAGTGGTAAAGAATTGAAATGCTTAAGATCATATAGAGGAGGGGAATTTATTTTAGGTGAATTCAATAACTTTTGTAATGAGCATGGAACCAAAAGATAGGTCTCTGCACCGAGAACACCACAACAAAATGGAATTTCTGAAAGAAGGAATAGATCCATCATTGATTGTGCAAGGACACTAATGATAGAGAAAGGTATCACCCAAATCTTCTAGAGGGAAGCTGTCAATACTATTTTTTACACATTGAACAGAGTAAAATTGAAGAAAGACACCAAGAAGACACCTTATGAGCTATGGTATGGATACACACCCAATGTAAGTTACTTCAAAAATTTTGGTAGTTAATGTTATATCTTAAAATATGATAGAAATGGAAAACTTGACTCCAAGAGTGATGAAGGAATATTTCTAGGGTATTCCACCAAGAGAAAGGCTTATAAATGTCTCAATAAAGACTCTAACAAAATTGTTGAAAGTGCAAATGTAAAGATAGATGAATTTGCAGAGAAGAATGAAAAGGAAAGCACAAAAGAACAATAGGACTATAATAGGTTTGTTTAAAATGAATAACCTGACACTCTACCCAACCAACAATGTAGAGCTCCTGAGAAATAGATATTGCACCCAAGCATCAGGCAGCAAATACCGACAATCAAGATATTTCTCAAGATGATGTACAAAGTGATGGAAATCAGAATGAAGGACACAATGATGATCAAGATGATAGACAAAGATCTAAACATATACTTGCCATATATGTTAGAAAGAACCATCCAAAAAACTAGATCATTGGAGAAAAGAAGGATGGTATGAGAACCAGAAGTAAGTCTCTAAACACAAGATGTCTTATTTGTGATTTTGAGCCAAAATCTGTCAATGCTGCACTTGATAATAATGAATGGATTAGTGATATGAATGAGGAGATTGAGAAGATTGAGAAAAATAAGACATGGACACTTGTACCAAGACCAGATGACAAGAATGTCATCAGTACAAAATGGATATTCAGGAATAAATTGAATGAGAATGGAGAAGTCACCATAAACAAAGCAAGACTAGTATGCAAGGGGTATGCACAAGAAGAAGGGATTGACTATGGAGAGACCTTTGTATCCATTTCTAGGCTAGAAGGAATGAGAATATTACTTTCTTATGTTGCATGTAAAGGATTCAAGGTATACCAAATGGATGTTAATTCTTCATTTCTAAATGGAATACTTGAAGAGGAGGTATACATTGAACAACCAGAAGGGTTTGTTGATCTAGACAAGATGAACAGGGTATGTAGATTACACAAAGCCTTTTATAGATTGAAACAAGAACCCCAAGCCTAGTATGAAAGACTTCATTCATATCTTATAAGTATTGGATTTGTAAGAACTAGTGAAAATAGTAATCTCTATTTGAAGGAAGATATTGATGCTAACATTTTGATTACTGAGATATTGTTGATGACATCATATTTGGAGGCAATGATATACTATGCAAATCATTTGCAAATGAAATGAACAAAGAGTTTGAGATGTCTATGTTTGGAGAGATCAAGTTCTTTCTTGGTCTACAGATCATGCAACAAGATGAAGGTATCTTCATTACACAATCCAAATACATCAAGGAAGTGCTGAAAATATTCAAGATGGAAGATTCCAAACCAGTTAGAACATCGATGGAAACTGGATGTAAGTTGCAAAAGGAGGACAAGTTAGCAGAGGTAAATCAAAATTTGTATAGATCAATGATTGGAAAACTCATGTATGGTGTACATACTAGACCAGATATTGCACATGTAGTAGGAATAGTTGCAAGACTTTTTGCTAATCCTAGGGAATCACATATGACTGTTGTGAAAAGAATCCTAAGATATCTGAAGAATACCAAGGAATATGGCTTCTGGTATAGAAGAGAAGGAAAATTTGAACTTAAGGTCTTTACTGATGCTAATTGGTCTGGAAATATTGATGACCAAAAGATCACAACTGGAGGAGAATTCTTCATGGGTGACAGACTTGTCACATGGATCAGCAAGAAGCAAGGATGCATCTCTTAGTCTACTACTAAAACAAAGTATGTTGCTACTATTGTAAACTGCTCAAATATTGCATGGATTAAACAGTTACTGGAAGGTATGCATATGAAAATTCTTGAACCAGTAATTATCTATTGTGATAATATCAGTGCAATAAACATTTCCAAGAATCCAGTCATACATGCTAAGACAAAGCATATTGCCATCAAGTATCATTATTTGAGAGAACAAGTTCAAGAAAAGGAGGTGATACTTGAGTATGTGCAATCAAAGGAATAATTATCTGATATCTTCACCAAGCCACTACCCAAGGATGCATTTGAATACTTGAGAAAGAGACTAGGGGTCAGACCCTTGTCTACTGGTTAGTAAAATGACTAGAAGGTTGAATCAACCTGCATATTATCAGAATATCATTCATGTTGATGCAAGTAGAAAGAGATGGACTTCAAAGATAAATCTATACACAACAAGGTATTTATCTACTTCGAGCACCAGATTTATTGTATTACCGATGGATTGGAAAATTCAAGGAGTATATTATGGATAGAAAGGAATGTTTGACATTACTATCAAAATATTTGTTTGGCATTTCTATCAAAGGGAGAGATTATATCCATTATCACCTCAAAGAAATATTATATCAAGAGAGATTATATCCATCACATTATCCAGAGGGAGAGATGTAACCAGAAAGGGAGAGTACATACAAAGGGAGAGAATTGCTGACAAGAGACATCAAAAGAAAAGGAGAATAGTGAAAGGGAGAGAGTTTAACATAGGAGAAGAACACATCACATCAGAAAAAGAAAGATTATACATCTATCCAGTAAAGGGATTGAAGACAAAGAGAAAATTTCAAGAATCAAATCTAAGTTATATGAACTTACCAAGGACCAGATATTTCTATCGATTATAGTAAATAAGATTGGTAGTTTGATGAACTTCAACTATTATATTTCATATTGTATTAGTAACAATATAGTGTGATAATGTAGTGTGATAACTGATTAAATGTTTGAAGATGTTAAGTTGATGATCATAGTGACATACAAAGTTTATGCAAGACATTAAATCAGTTAATGTATTGTATTGTCATTGATGCCAACTTGATATAATATGTATGGTCATGGACATATTGCTATAGAATTCAAAGAGCCGATGAATCAAAGGCTATGCTATCAGTAATGCATATAAGTCAAGTATTCACAAAGTAACTGTATACACCGACAAAGTGCACACCGATGGTCAGAGTAAAAGAGAAAAGTGACAGTGTTACCTGACAAGCAAATGCACAACATTACCGACGAGAAAAGTCACAGTGTTTCCCGATGAGAAAAGCACAGTGTAACTCGACAGATAGAATTACAGTGTTTCCCAATGGACAAAGATCCCAAAGACAACTGAAGTCACACCGACAAAACAATCAGTTATCACCGATGACTAACTGAAGTATTGACCGCTAAAATAGAGAGTTCAGAAATGAAAAAATTCTTACCTATCAAGAGCTAAAAATAGACTTAACTAATACTTATCATTGTTTTAATTGACAAGATAAATCCATAGATAAGAAAAGGATTTAAATTTGCTTTGTCTAGTTGGCAAGAAGATCTCTATGGGATAAATTTGTAGTTTTTCTTTAAATCTAATTGGCGAGAATTGTGGATCATGCCAAGATCAAGAAAATCAAGAACCTAGAAATGGTGATATCATGTCTATAAAGAGAAAACCTAATTCATTACAAAGGTGGTGAAGGGGAGTAATAAGAGAATAGATGCTAAAGAGATTTTGAAGGAGAAGAAAGTATTCCTTCATACCTGATCAATCAAGCTAAGGAAAGAGCTAAATTCTACAGACACCGATGAACAGAGATATAGCATCACAGAGTAGAACAGTGTTGAGCAAAGGTATTGAATTGATAATATTGATCAGAAAGGTAATGAACTTGCAGTAGATCTGAAAATCTGAAATTCAAGTTGTATATGTGAACAAATCAATTTACTATTTTAGTTTAACCATTGAAGCATAAATTCTCTTAACCGAGCAGGACTTAAAAGTATTTTGTAATTGAGATACATCCCAAGGAGTATCAAAAAGTTTGGTCATACAAAGTAGCATTGGATATGCCCAATACCTATTGATAGGCTAAGTGAGTGTTTGACCGAGGATGGTAGCATTAGACACCAGATACTAAGTGAAAAACTATTCTTTAAATCCTCTAACAAGGTCACATGTAACAGTGTGTTTGTAACCTTTAATAGGGTTGGCTCTTAATCGAGCTCACTTCAGAAGAGTGAAAATTTGGGGTACCGGTCCCAGTGGTTTTTCCCTTAATAGGGTTTCCACTTTAAAAATCCATTTGTTAATGTGTCTATGAGTCATTACTTTATTATTTTTCATTTCACTTAAGTAAATCTGGATTGATCGATATACACTAATTATTTACTATGTTTTGGTAAATAGATAGACTGCTTATCAGTAAACATACAGAAGAAGGTTTTACAAAGCATTCCGACAAGTAGTAACTTGATATAAGTATTTCAAGGCATTCATCTTATAGGCCTAAAGATAACTAGAGGTATAATTTGTGTTACTAAGTTTGAAGGGTTGATTTAAGGATTAATTTTTGAGGCCACTGAGTCACCCCCCCCCACCCCCTCTCAGTTATTACTAACACTTTTTTTATTGATGGTCTACTTTCCAGAGATAGTAGGGATATCACTATGTTCACAAAGAAACATATGTCCCCAGAAAGAGCCACTAATGGAACCAGTCCAGTAATTTTGACCATATGAAAGGTATTGCATGTGTTGGCCAGGAGTGTCATGTATCATTCAAAATTTAGAGGGAATTGAATTTAATACAAGAAGATAAATATCCTAAATAATTATCATTTTTTTTTTCACAAAGGAGGTAATGGATTCGATAAAAAGGTGAAGTGATCGCTATTTTGCAAATGGAAAAAAAGAGGGTCGTGAAGTGGCAAAATCTTAAAAGATGAAATGAATGTTATTGTTATCTCACGAAATAAAAAATAAAGGTGGTGTGAAATAGCGACATATCACCATTTTGCTAAGCATTGAAAATTAGGGTTGAGAAATGGTGATGATGTGGCAAATAGGCATTATTTTTCCAAAGGTTATATGCAAAAGTGCAAAAATATAATTAGACATAGATAATAGTGTTGTGTCATTATTATGCTCAGTGAAGTGACAATAATCTTAATATGATTGTATCTCACATATTTGGGGTAATGTCAATAATTAATATCATGTATTCTCGATACAATACACAAAAATATTTTATGGGAGATATATTATGGAATAGCGAAGTTAAGCCTTAGCTAGAGAATACTAGAGTTGTGGAGAATTGAAGTGAAGGACATTCAAACCAAGAAGCTCCAAAACTCTTCAGTATTATGTAATTGAGTAATTTCAGTTTTTCTTCTCTTCCCTTGTGAAGTTTATTACATTAAGAAATGGCTCTTAAGAAAAAGAAAGAGGAAACCACTCAGAAAGCTCTTGTTAAAATTCCTCCATAGCAAGCCTAGTTGAATTTTTTATTGGGATCCTTAGATACAAGGACAAAGGGTATATTTAAGTATGCTCAGAAATAATGTAGAGATTAAGATCTAATAGTGACATGGAGGTCATTATTAGAGTTTTTTTTTTTTTAACGAAGTATTGAAAGAGCCTAGGTCTAACCCTTGGATACTTGACCTAGAAAAAGTGATTTTGTTGAATGTGTTTGTTTATGTAGAAATTATTGAAGTTTTATCTTTGCACTACAATATAGAAACCAAAATAGTGAGAATAATGGATGGTCATCCTCTATTGGTTATCACTAAATCATGCATCTAGGAGTGTTTTAGATTAAACATCAAGCCCTAAAAAAAGTGGACAGAGAGAAGTTCCTTATTGACTATGAAAGAATGATTAGGAGCCTGAGATATTAAGAAGTTGTATTCTTTTTGAGAAGGGAAAGTGGCAACATGACATTAAATCTCACTAGCAAGGGGCCATATCTCAATAATAGTTTTATGGATTTTTTCTAGAAAAATTATTTTGCATGGGTACAAGTATGTCGAGATCATGCTAAGAATAAAATGCTACTTGATTTAATGTATATGGAAATGAGGATTAAAAATCATAATTTGTGTTTTGAGTTTGATATAAATTTCAAGCTAGAAAGGATCTTGCATAAATAGGCAATCTAATGGAAAACTACGAGGAATTTCAAAAACCATTCTCTACTATGCCACCTACTATTGTTTTAGAATTATTCTATCTTTAGTCACTCGATGAAATCGACCACATTGGATAACAATGGTACAAGATTACCTATTCAATTATGGTGCAGAATGTGGGATAGAAATAGAAGAGACTTTAGTAATAGGTTTTCTCATGATGCTTTTGTAGTATCGACACAAAGATCTTTGGGTATTTCAATCAAAAGAGTTTCTCTACAAATTAGGTCAATTTTGAGACCTAGGGAATATGACCATGACAAAGGCTACATACACAATTTCTCTATTGTAATTTACAAAGAAGATCACACCTTGATCAAGTTATATGGATGTAGACAAAGGCCTCACATGCTACCTTATTCTGTGTCTGAATGAATCCCCTTCTTGGAATTCATATGGCAGATGTTATGGTTTAAAATGGAAGTAATTCTCCTAGGAAGAAAGGGACTTTCATGCACCATGTGGTCAGGCTTGGAGGATTGGAAATGGGATCATCCATGCTAGAATATTTACAAGATTATTTGAATAAAAATTATATGATGAAGCAAGGAGAAGGAAGATGTTATGATCCAGAGGGGCATATCAAGTCTTTTGTGTAATTATGCAAGCATCAATTCAATATGCAAGAACATATTGGCAGGAAATTAGCAAAGCCTTATTATGTAGTGTAACAATAGAGGAAGTGGAACGTATTCAAAAGGATAGAACATGAAATAATTAAGAAGGGATCACCTAGGTTTCATGGGGATCAGGAGAATGAGGTTATCATAATGGAGTTGTGTCTCAAAGATTTTTAAAAATTTCAGGTAAAGTTGTGGAGGAGTTATCCTCTTAGAAGGAACAACCACTTAAGAGGTTAATTTAATTCATCATTAGTGATTCAAACCCATAATTTTCTCCCCCTAAGAGGCAAAAAGAAAAGGAGACCACTTGAATGATCCTGCCTGATGGCCTAGTTGAAGAAATTGGGGAATATGAAGAGGCAACATAAATTATTAAGGCTTTACGATAAGAAACTGTAGAGATTTCATCCCCTCCTTTTTTTATCAGGAAGATATTCATGGATATGAGACACAAACAATTGAAGGAGATGAGATTTATGATATGGATTATGAAAGGGAAGAAATCTCAATGTGATTCATAGGTGAGGATGAATTTGTGCATTTCCAAGAGTTTGGGGACTTTGTCTTGAAGTTGAAGATGGGATATTTTGAGGAAAAGAAGAAATTGAGATTAATGAAAGTAGAAGAGTCTCAACATGAAGATATTATAAATTAATTTCTCATAGAAATGAAGTTAAATGAAATCAACAATACCTTGGAAGAGGCTAGAGAAATTATTCAGAAAAGTAATATGTTAATTGTCTCAGGCCTTTCACTCAAGCAAGTTTTATTACTGGATTGGGTTTAGAAAAAAGATGACCCTAACTTAGTGGCTGAATCCAATTCAGAAGACAAAATTGTGGGGTCAAGATATAACCCAAAAATAGAAACATTAGCTACGTGGATCAATTTTAAATAAGACAACAAGCCTAAATTATTTGATATAGTAAAGGGTGATGTTGCGATGGCCATAGTACAGACAATGGATAATAAAAAACCCTTAGAAGTATCCATTGAATTAATGTACAAGTCAATTTTTAATAAAGATAAATTCAAGAACCTATAGGAGAGGTTGGATTTCTCTCGGACAAGGGAAATTAAGATAAACAAAGTGATAAATGAACTATATCTGAATAATTTTTCATTGGAGGAAGAAGTTAAAAGATTAAAATCTAAGTATAAAAAGAAAGTTGTGATTGTACTCTAGGGAAAAAAATCTAAGAAGTTAGAGGATGATATAATGATAAAAGCAGTGCTTGGGGACTCAAAAGCCATTTTCAACACTTTAGATTAGGTTCTTTCTTTCAGAGTAGATTTGGTGATCAACAAATGTGATGAGGTATATCATGGATATCATACCTTACTAACCATGTTGGATACTTTCAAAAGGAATAAAACTATGTTTAAGGATTTGTTAAGAAGATCGATTCCATCTCATTTAGACCTCAAAATATTATGATAGGTTACTCGTAGAGATCCAAATGCTCCTAAAAAAATAAAATAAGTTGTGGAAACACTCGACACTATTATTGAAGAATTGGGATATATTGAATCAGAGGAAAACAAGAATGAACAGAAGTTGTCTTCCTTTCAAACAATCAAGAATTGGACTATACCAAAATTCATTGAAAAAAAGGCAGAGAGAAAATTGTTGACGAATGGAAGATATAATACAAGGATATGGTGTCAAGGATTATCACACATTTAAAAGAAGACAAAGATGTTTCCAAATTCAATACATTTCTGAATAGGGTCATTATATATGAAAGTCAATTTGCAAAGTTCCAGATTGAGGTCAGGGTGACTACAAGTAAGAGGTGGAAGGACTTCTTGATGAATATGTTAGATGTTCTTGATTACATCTGACCAATACATTTGAAAATTTTAGGTTGGGTTGATAAGTATTTGGGATTGGTTGAACTACATGTTAAAGTTCTTGTGAAGATATCCAAAGGTGATGATCTTGTTGTTGATTAATTTTCCCATCAAGTTTAATAATGTGTTGTTATTTTGAGAAGTTTTAATTTTAATTTTAAAGGTTTCAGTTGTTAGCATTAGGATTATAGTTTAGAATGGACATTTTGAAACAGTCCTAAGCTTGTCACATCCCTTTGTTTTGTATAAAAGAGGGATACCAAGACCAGTTTAAGAGGAACATATAGATATATTTTTTTAGAGGAATTAATGATAGAATGGGCTACAATTGAAAGAAAGACATTATGTACTTAGCTTTTTTATATTAATATAAATACCTCTATTTTTTGTTCATTTTGGAAGCTTGAAGATTACTTTTGTTTGAACTGGTCTTCTATGATTCTTGGATTTAAATCAGTAGTCGACTATTGATTCTTATGTAAAAGATTGTTTAAGTCACACTTATTTGATTATTAAGGGAATTTGTGAGATTTATTTCCCCCTGTCTCTTGTCTAATTAGTTTTCTCATGCAAAAATTAAATTCAGTTAGACTGATAAGTGTATAAAATTAATAAGTTTCAACATTGTTAGTTCTAGTTGGTTGATGGTGGATTAGAGTATATCCATTTTCCTTGTAGGATTATACATTGGGATAATTGGAAGGACTCTATAGCCCATTTGGGAGAAAGGCACTAGTCTTGTAAAATCTCATAAAGTGAGTACTTTTATTTATCAAGTTATTCATACTCTCAGGATATCCTCAAAAGATAAACTCTATTTTGTTTAGTATATTATGTTTATAAAATAAGAAAGAATTCAATGTTTAAGAATAAAATCATGTTTTTCTCAAGAATTTCTTGCAATCTGGAGAAATTTCCTAAGTCTCTATATATTTCATTCTTCTCTAAAAAGTCTCCAACCAACAGATTTAGGTTGAGGTATAGGTCTTGTTAGGAATAACAGTCCATAAGACAACTGAGAGGGGGGGTGAATCAGTTGTGCAATAGATTATTAAAATTTAAACTTTATGAACCATAACATCAAAATTAAATAATACAATAACTTCCAACACCATAACACAATGTTTGTTGTTGAGGAAACCATGTTAAAGGTAAAACCCCAGTGGGAATTAACACCCAAAAAATAATGTACTGAGAGTATAGTATCCCTGTTAAAAGATATTAGCCCTGTTAGGAGCTTGTTATTACATTACAGTACATAGTCCTTATTAGGAGACAGACCCTGTTAGGATTCAATGAAAGTAGTAGGCTCACTGCCCAAAGAAGGTTAAATCCACCCTCAAGGATTTACAATCCGCATCAAGTATATACAGAAAATACACAATCCAATGAACCGTTTGATAGAAACTGTCTTTGCTTGGTTAGTTCCAATGAAGTATCAACTTTTCTCTCTATCCAGCAGTCAAGCTTTGTAGCCTCACAAATCTCTACTCTTTTCTTTCTCTACCACACTTTCCACAAATGAAAAGATCACTCATATATACCCTCTTACAATAACCCATTAGGTCGGACAGTTAAGCTTTCCTAATACACAATTAACTAGGTTGGCCAATTAAGGCTTCCCATCATACAACTAATTACATAAGCCCTTGCTAAGATACTGTAAGAAGTATTAAAAGAATGAAAACAAGAACATGAAGTAATCCAAGAAAATGAAATGCAAGAAAGATTTTACCATAAGCCAAATATGAGATAAAGTTTTCAAGATCAACCACCAAGTACATGAGAAAACTCTAAGAATCCAACAAAGAGCCAAGAGATTTTGGTAAGGGGAAAAGCAAAGAAAAACCCCTTTGTGAATAATAAGAATATGGAAAAAAATCCTATGGATGAGAGCAATAAGATCAATACAATAATGAGAGCAATGAGAGATTGAGAGAAGAAATGAGAGAGAGGAGAAGATTATTCAAGCAAGTGTGTGAGAGGTATCTTTTAAGTAGAGATGAGTGGAGGAGTTTGCATGTAACTCCCTTCTCCTATGGATGCCACATTCATATTGTGTGTGTGAAAAATGTGTGATTCCTCTTAAGGAGGAATATCTATTTTCCTTATTAAAGGAAATACAAAATAGTGACATGTCCTCCTACTTGGACTAGAGGACAAATACAAATAAGGATACCTTGGTTTATCCTTTAATTACATAGATTCAACCAAGGAAAGATTAATTCTAACACCCCCTTTTAATCTTTACTTGGGGGATTTACATCAAGGGGTATTAAACCCAAATTTTTACAATGAAATTCAAATTTCTCTCTTTACAAAATCTGCAACTTGGTTTTCAAAATAGGGAAGAGATTTGATTGTCTTGATCCAAGTCTTGATATAAACTTCTTTAAGTAATAGGGCATGTGAAGAGGAAGTGATTTCATAAGTGGGCCTTGAAGATTCACTTGAAACAAAGAAACATAGAAACACAAACCTGTAGAAACTGATGAAATATCATATTCAACTCCAAGATCCAGCTGCATGCAATAAACCTGTCACAAGAATGAAACAACAAAATAGAAAAAGAAGAACTCAGAAGTTTAATCAAAAAGTGAGAGAAAAAATATCATCTAAATTAATGAAAAAGTACAATGCTCAACCTTATAAAAGGTGAGATAGAAACCCTAAAGGAGAAAACTAGGCTGCACATTATTAATTAAGAATTAATTAATAATGCACCTAAGTGAAGCTTAAGAAACT